>JAMLFT010004445.1:0-19574 GCA_026544285.1 Pachyrhizus erosus | reverse complement strand
AATAAATTTATAGAAAATAAATAATAAATAATAAATTTATAGAAGTAAAAATAAATTTATATAAAATAAAAACAAAAAAATAGAAAAATAAATAATAAAAGAAAACGAAAAGAGAAAAAGAAAAGAGAAAAGGGAAGAAAAAGAAAAAAACGGAACTGGGGTTCGAACCCCAGTCCGTGAGGTGGAGAGAGAGAGAAGGCTCAGTTTGCCAACTGCGTTACCCCACGTGGGCAGTAGTTTAGGCAACTAACAAAAAAAAAAAGGATAAGGCATGTGGTTAATTGAAAAAAAAAATAAAACAGATTTTTGCAAAAAGGGTTGGCTGGGATTCAAACCCGTCCCCCCTTTAGGCACTGAGAGAATTAGAAGAGTGAAGTTGCCAGTTAGACCGCTAGGTCCATCGCTGATAACTTACCAAATTAAAATAGTATTATCTCTTCCCAATCTGAGTCATCTTCTTCAATCGCCATGAAAGCTCTTCCAAAAGCTTCGAAGAAGCCTGCAACTGCCGCCCAGCCTACGTTGCCTAGGCTACTGACTCAGCAAGGCTACGACCGCCCTAAAACGAATAAAATAACTACCGTAGGTGGTGCATAAAGGCTATAAAACTCCATGAAAGGTAGTTTCGAAGAACAGAAAAGTGCAGAGAAATTTTTTCACTTAAACTTGCTCTCTAACCCACCAAAATTCTTCAAATCATTTCCATTAGCTTCGCAATTCATCTAGGAATACGTTGGAAAGAAGAAATAGAAGAAACAAGCTTAGAAACGCGAAATAGCATAGAATCCCGAGCCTTTATTGCAGAAAATTTCAAAGTTTTGAATTAAGGTAGAATAAGTCTTCTTTTCTTCTAATTTAGATTACAGAACTATTATATATTATGTGTATCTCATTTCTGCAAAGTTACACACCCTGAAACTCCATGAATCTCTGTAATCGAAAAAAAAAATTTTGTTTTCAAACTAAAGAAAAATCACTTTCAATTGACCATTAGAGAGCCTCTAAATTCGAATTAAACCCTATAATAGGTTCGTCCTGAGTTAAGGAAGGTTTCTGTAAGTTTAATTTGGCTTAAACTTGCTCATAACGAAAATCTCCAAATTCAAAATTCTTTGGTTCGAAATCCCTTTCAGAGGTTGAAGATGACCAAATTACCAAAATACCCCTCTCTTTAATTTTATTTTAAATCTGTTTTGAGTAATTTAGGCCTCTAATGATCTCTAAAAAATTCTGAAAATTTTACCTAAGACAGTATTAAAGGGGAGAAACAAATCAGAAAATTTATTTTGTTAAATTTGATAAAAATAAAAATTATTTTTACAAAATTCCAAAAATACCCCTACTTGAAGAAAAAATATTTCTAGGTTCAATCTGAAAGAAAAAAATTTAAGAACAACCTCAGAACCCTTCATCTCATTGCCTAAGGTATATAATATTTTGTTTGATTTGAAAAATCATTAAAATAAAATTACATTATGAAAATGACCATTTTGCCCTTAGATTTTAAAATATTTTAATTGTCCATAAAGATTTAAGTTTTATGATCAGAAAGTAATCTTTTTGCTAGGAAATGTAAAGTATTTTATTTCCTAGAAGCTTTAAAGGTGCAACTCCAAGAAATAAGGTTGAAATACTAATTTTTTAAAAATTTACCAAAATACCCTTAAACCTAATTATATTCATTGATTCATAATTTCTTCTTACAAAACCCTATCAAAAGTCCTGAAAACTCTAAAGTTAAGATACTTGGATATTTAACTCAAAAGAATAAGGGTTTCTTAAAGAATTATTTAAATCTAGGGTTGAAAGGTAAATGCGACCTTCCGACATAAAAATTTCAGTAATTATATTGATGGTAAAATAAGTGTTCAATGAGCATCCTTTGATGTTAACAAAATGAATAAGACACAATTATTACTATCTCAGTACAAGAAATGAATAGATCGATAAGTCTTCATAAACCCAAGAGATCTTTCTCAGGCTAGAGACAGATCTAATAATGGCCAAGTAAAAACAAGAATCTTCAGATTAGAAGATTCTAGGAATCTAGTACTTAGAAGACTTGATCGGTAGAAATAAGGATGGATAAATAGAACGAGAGTGAAATTAAAGAATGAAGAAAATGCAATGGGTTGATTACAAAAGGTACCTGAGAAATATATGCAAGCTGTGAAAGTCCTTGGGGGTGTTTAGGCACCAAGTTTGTGAACTGCCCAGATTAAGGAGTCACAATGCTGACTTGGTAGCCTTGACAAAGCAGAACATTACCAAAGTCAGTAGAGAGTATCTAAGTCATGTACCAGCTTGAGATATGTACTCCTGATCGTCACCCAAAAATATTGCAACTCATGGACTCAATAATAGGATTCGCTTAAGTCCTTTGGTAGTAGAAGTAAAGAGGCAACGATGGATCCCTAAATGCGTTAGTAATTTGCTGAATAGGATACAAAACGGAGAGATTGAGAGTATACGTTTCCAGGTACGCCCATGTTATATGATTATTTTAGAATTGAAGATTCACTCCTACACTAACTCTTTTAGGAAAAGATGTATGAAGAATGTCGTCTGTTATTCCACTTATCTATCACTCCTTTGTGTAGATGATGGACAAGGGATCCATTATATCAACTAGAGACCTATACAGAATATGTCCGATTTACTTTCTTCCATGCAGCTCCATTTGCTCCCAATTCTTATGGGTAGATAGATTTCCCTATTATACTAACTTAGGTGGAACCTCTATAAGTGTCTAAATCACCTCCTGGATTCCCATCAAATCCTAGGAGGAGACGTCCCAACAACTCTTTCTCGAGTCATACTAGACATAGAATAGTCAGATATGCTCCCAGGATTGACTCCTCCGAGGAAGAAGATTCTTCCAAAGATCTGGGAGATGAAGTTTAAAATTTTTCTTTTTGTAATGTTAATGATGTACACGTAAAGACTTTCACTTAGTAAAAGAAAGTAATCTCTTATGTATATGTGTTCTAGTAATGAAAATGAGGTCGTTACAACAAACTTTAAGAAAGGTGCAGGAATTCACGTATTGAATTAGCAAAGTTATTTTCAAAATTTCCACCCTCTATAATGCTGGAGAGATAGATGTACAAGAATAGGATGATGATTTCATCAGTTAAGTGCAAAATTATCCATTAGATATTAAGGATAAATAAAGGTTAAATAAAAATAAAGAATATCTGCTTAACATTATGATAAAATGCAATTTTTTAATGATATAAATTCCAACAACAATAACATGGGAAGTTTTCGGGTATAATCTTTGTTTTAGCCATAAGGTTTAATTGACTGCTCACCTTTAATGATATTTTTATTTTAAAATTACAATGTTCTATTGGTTGCTCTTTTTATAGGTTATAGCCAGCCCAGCTGATCTTGTTAAGGTGAGGATGCAAGCTGATGGCCAAAGGGTGAGCCAAGGTCTTCAACCTCGGTATTCGGGGTCATTTGATGCTCTAAACAAAATTTTTCGTGCTGAAGGATTTCCAGGACTGTGGAAGGGTGTTTTTCCTAATATCCAAAGAGCCTTCTTAGTAAACATGGGAGAATTAGCCTGTTATGACCATGCCAAACAATATGTTATTAGAAGTAGGATAGCTGATGATAATGTTTATGCCCACACTTTGGCTTCCATCATGTCTGGTCTAGCGGCAACTTCTTTGAGTTGTCCGGCTGATGTTGTGAAGACTAGAATGATGAATCAGGCTCCTAAAAAGGAAGGAAAAGTTTTATATAATGGCTCTTATGATTGCTTGATAAAGACAGTTAAAGTTGAAGGAATAAAAGCATTGTGGAAAGGATTCTTCCCCACATGGGCAAGGCTTGGACCATGGCAATTTGTGTTTTGGGTTTCCTATGAGAAGTTTAGGAAATTTGCAGGGCTTTCTTCTTTCTAATAGAATATTTTGATTTATATTGTCACTCATTCATCCATAATAAGTTCACAAGTCACAGCTTGCAGGGACTAACACCCACATTTATACATTTTTCAACTTTTAGCTTAGTGTTTATCTTTTTGGATAAATTACATTCCTCTTTCCTAAAAGATGATTAAATTATACAACCTAAGTGTTTTACTGAAGAGTATTTTAATGTAAATGATCTTCTTAAGAGTTTGTTATTTATTTATTTATTAAAATCCTTACTATCAATTTTGAAACTTTAGAAGATAAACGAAGGTTTTGGATGAAATTCCAAAGCATAGAGGTATTCAAATTTTCATTTCATCTTCTAAAGTCTTAAAGTTGAAGGTAGGGTGTTTTGGTCTTTGATTATTCGTTGTGAACGATGTCGTCAAATTCAAACCAAAGTATGTGATCTACATGCCTGATTATGAAATGGATATTTAGACAATTATAGTTCGATGTTATGCTAAATTTGTGGTTAAATTACTTATAATTGGAACAAACTAGTGAAAATATGGGAAATTGTTTAGCTTAATCAAGTGACCTAACTAACGATTACTTTTAAAAACAATAAATACTTTTCACATTTGATATTTGTTTTTATATATTAGGTGATCTAATCTATAGATATTTTGTTTTACGTGACGTAGTTTAAACAATTAAATTGATCAAATTTAAATTGAAAGTTTCTCAAATTTATTATTTGATCCAGACAACACAAGTGGAGAAAAACAGGATGGGAGGAAAAAGATGAAATTTTAGTCCTTGTTTTGATTGAAAAAGAAAAAGTAAGTTATGATAAATAACTCGAGATGGGAGTTACTGGTTAAATTCACTTCCCCATACTCGCAATGCAATAGTTGCCATAAAATATAGTAAAATATACTACTTGAAATGCATTCTACCCATTTAGTAAATTGGGTATGAATAAATACCATTGCATTTAGCGGTTATGGCAACTAACAAAAGAAAAACACTTTTAAGAGAATGGTAAATATAAACTTGATCTTAATATAAAAGTATTCCCAAGTAGAATTAAATAGCAGAGAAATAAGAGGACAATCTTTCTCTTTTTTGATTAAAAAATTAATAAAAAAAAAGGTATTTTAGAATATCTTATATGTTGGTTTCAATATGGACAGATGTCAGACTCGAACTCGGTTTTAATGATTTGAGAAGACATAACAAATCACAAAGCCAGGGAACAAACTAACAAAGTTGAATTAGAAGAATTACTAATATTCAGTAGTAACTATTTAGTCCCCATTTTATGTTATAGGTATTTACTATTTATTAAATAAAATACAGATAAAATTATATGTTTAACATTAGAAGCCAAATTAAAGGCTTCACACATAAGAAAGACATGAATTTGATTCTGCAAAATACATTTTTAAAAAAGACAGTTCAATTAAAAAGTCAACAATTTTATCATAGACGATGATTAATTGATAGCTATGTTTTATATTGTCCATAAATAATCTATTTTTTCTATTATTTATTCATTGCATCAATTACAAATAAATGACATTTATTTCAATAAGGTGGTTATATTTTTGCTCAATCCATGATTGAAGTTAATTTAAAAAAGCTTTGTTATATTCTAGAATCAAACACATGTGGCAGAACAAGCTTAGATGTCCTATTAAACTTTTACTTCAAAATTGTCTGATTTTCATTTCATAGTTGTATTAACAACTACGAGATGCTTGTGCAAGTTGATGTTTCACATACTATAATTCAATTCAATTTGTACATGCTCCATAGACCATGGATATAGACGATCTTTTTTGTATAATATAATCTAAAAACAACTCTTTAACTAACGAACCTATAAATTATGTTAGTATCCCATATATGAAAAACTCATCAACAATTCATTTACATGTGGAAAAAGGGATATTATACTTGTTCATTAACTGTGCCTAATCCAAAGCCCAAACCTGTAGCAAAAAATTCATGGAGGGATTGGGTTAGTGGGAAAGAAGCAACTCAGTTTTGTGATATCATGAGTGTTCTAATGACCATGGCCTAACCTGGATCTTGCCATCAGAGGAACCAACAAAAAGCATCATACCATCTGCATCTGATACTAATGATGTAATCTTTGTGTGACCACCAGCCATTTTGATTGAAGCAACCCGGCTGAGCTTATCTTTTAGCCAAACCTCAATGGTGCCAAATTTTGTACCAGCAAATATGAAGTCACTGTTGATGGCTATGCGATGGATGTCAAGTCCTGTTGAAAGTGATCCCACCACCATTTTGGAGGAAAGTGAAAATATCTTACATCAATTGAAGGAAAAGTTAGTTCAGCAAGCAAGGATGCATGTCTATAATGAATGGCAATAACTTTGGTATAGAACCAGAATTGGTATTTACCTTTCCTGCATTTGCATCAACAGAAGAACCACTTGCAAAGAGGAAACCATCATGAATTTGAAGGGAGTGTATGGTTTGTTTTCCCAACAACTTCCTTGTACCGGAGAAGAATGAGTTTGATGTATTTTTGGACAAGTCAACCTCCTGCCATTATTCACCCCCATAGTTTTTAAGATGGACAATAATTTCTAGAAAAGTTTTGCATATGTAGCTGAGTGACATGCTTTATAGATGGAAAGAATATATGGATCTAAATGCTTAAGCATTTTATTTCAGGTAAAAACACTACAAGAATATGAAGCAATGTAGAAAGATGCATACCTGAATGCTGTAACCAGAGCAGCCACAATACAGTTTGTCCCCAGTAAGAGCAAGGCATTTCACATATTTGTTGAAACTGATGAGCTTTGGAGCCTCTGACCAATTAAAAACCTGTAACATCTCTACTTCTATTAATTTTATCTTATGATGGACCTACATTTCTATTTGAGATGATAGAGCAACATATTAGGCTTGCCTTAACTCCACTTCCTTGAGATACATAGCATGCCAATTTGGCGTTGACTGTCAGCCCATACACTGGCTCCTTAACGTCATGGACATCTATACATTTAATCTCATCTGGTTTGATTGTCCAAACCTGTACATAAGAAGTAATAATATTCAGTGGTTCATATTCAATACTATATTTAATCTAGAGGATCAACAATAGAGATGCAAGAAGTAATTAATCATCCAAATCTGCTCATCAGTTCATGCAAGATGCTAATAAAATCAGTCTTCTACTGCTCTGCATTCAGTCATTGTAGAATACATGATAACTTAATCTTAGCTGTTTATCAACAAGTTTAAGTCAACTAATGATGAAAGATGCAAACATGCCAAAGATATGATCCACTCGTCACCTCAAATCTTGGCTCTTTAATTTGCATGAGCAACAAAATAAAAATATTGGCTAGCCAAGTACCGGACCAATTTTTCTTGTGACATAGCAAGATAGGTTACCCGGATGGTTTTGTCTAAGGAGCCGCTGTATAGCCTATCATCTGAAGAACAAAGAGATGTTACAGCTTTTGTGTGTTCACGAGTTTCTTGAATCACTCTCGGTATTCTCTTTCTTGCATCCCATACCTAGTAGGAAGATACAAAGTGGTACTGTTAACAAACAGTGAGAAATAGGCATACAACCACACTGTTTCTAATTGTTAGGACACTCTACCTTGATAGTTCCATCAGAGTGTCCACTCAAGACCTGACCATTCATATAAAGCAAAGAAAGCACCTCTCCATTTGAGCTCAAATCTAACTCAACAACTTCTTTACAACTCCAAAACTCTGTCTATAAAATAGAGGATTATAATAGTAATTTTTCTAAACAGATATATTAAATGAAATGGACCATATCCCAAATTACCATTCTACTCAGTACTCACCACATCGACAGAGTTTAAGTTTAGTAACGCTTTCATAATATCAACTGCTACTGTTGAATATTTCTTCAGCTTTCTCATGGTTCTATAGATGCTTTTAGCATAAGCTCTAAGTGCTTCTTGAGCAACTGAAACATTGAGAGTTTCCAATTTAGTACTCCTTTGTATAAAACTCATGGATAATGTCTACAATTACTATAAATAAACCTACTTGGATCACTAATGAAAGTTTTCAAGGCTAGGGTAGCCAAGATCTTTTCCTCCAAGTTGTTAGATGACTGCAGGACATTTATAAGTTCATTAAGCAAGGATTTGCGAGCAACATCCTTTATGCCGGTATCTGGAAAAGTAGAGAGCATGTGTGTGAGCCACGTGACAAGAACAAGGCAAGATTTTGCCATCTTTAAGGAATTACTCCTGAGGCATTCTTCCAATGCTTGAAATATTGAACCATTTTCATGGTTACTAAGTACAAAAGCTACCCTTTTCTGCCAAGAGTTCACAGCATTTTTTTCATCCTCCTACATAACAAGAATTTGTGTTAGTATGGAAAGAAATCAATTATCAACCAAACCCAAACATCAATCCAAACGCCACATAGCCCCAAACCATTGTTTCCATTGAGTCATTGTCAGACTGTCCCATCTGCTCGGCCTTAATTAAAGCATTGTAAGGTTGACCAAATCCTGCAATCTTGAGCAACCAAGCTTCAGTATATGACTTTCCCGAGGAAGTTATATGTCCAATAAGAAATAGTAAAGCATCCAAAGCCTTCATTTGAGTATTTGAGAATTCCTTTTGCCAAAGTGCTTCTATTAGTGTCTCTACAGCTTCTTCCCTGTAAATGCTCATCTTTCGTGGCTCAACCTGACGATTGACAAGAATAAAAATATAGTAAGGAAACAAACCCAAATTACATCTTAGTAACAAGAAAAATTGATCTCACAAGCCTAACCAGAAGATCAATCTGAAGAAGAAGACTGGCAACAGCAAGTTGATGCTCCATTGGAGCCATCTGAAGATATACAAGAAATGTATGCATCGTACTAAATGCTCCTTCATCCTTGACTGTCTGTAATATCTGGTTGCAGACTGTCCTTCTGTAGGGCCATAAAAGATAATAATAAATACTAGAATTGGTGGTGGAAGAGGAATAGCACCGCAGAACAAAACATTAGTCATAAAGCATGCCATCGCAGTTTAACATAACAAAGGTGAACTGCTGTAAATTAAAATGTGGGGAGTATTAAGAGGAAAACATTTAGGTAAATCTTTGCTGATTAATATAAAAAATCTGCTCCTTCCCCACCTAATATGAGTTATTAGCTTCTCCAGTATAGTGTAAACATACATGTGATACTTCTAAATGCACAGGAATATGGTTTCTATTTTTTTCTAACAGAAAGCATTAAGAAGCCTGGCGCTAGTTATACACATCTAAAATATTGAACAGGTACAAAATTATGGAAGACCAATGAATATTTCATTTGAGAGTAAATAACTGAAGAGAAAAGAAGATTTGGCTTGTGATAAGCAAGCTGCTAGCTGACCTATTCAATTGAACCAGCTCTGAGAGAAACTCCACACAGATGCCTCTCACACTATCGTTTCCAGCGTGAAATAATTCAAGAACAGGAGACAATTCAATTCTGTTTGCTATCAAACTCTTGCAACCTTTTTCAGCTTGCATACAACATAAAAGTATGGAAACAACAGACCTCCTTCCCTCCATCCTTTCCAAATACTTTGCTAAGGCTGGAATTCCATTTTCAGAAATAACATTCAAAGCATTAAGGGACCTGCTATATTCATCCCCTCCTATTAAAATTTGCTCAAGAATTGCTATGGCAGCATCTGTGGGGTCTATAACTAACTGAAAATCATCTGACCCCTCATTTTTGTTCTGAATCACTTGCACAAGGGATGGTATAAGTTCATGCGCTGAAAGCTGAGCAAAAACTGGCCTTAATTGGTAAATAAGAAGAGCAGCCTCAGCCAAACCATTCTTAAGCAGTGTAGCCAAGCAATCAAAATCAGAATCTACACTGTTAAGTGTTTCTCCAACACTTTCATCTAAAAATATTAGCTCAGAAAGCATATAAATTGATGTTCTTAAAACTTCTCTGTTCAGAGAAGCTGAAAGTATTTCCATCAAACCACTTATGATAGTTGACTTTGATAAATAAGCATGAATCTGAGGATCAGTCTTTGAATCTTTCCATAATCTTGCTATTTCCAATACAGCTTCTTCACATTCTTGCAAGTTTTCAGATGTACAAAGACTTGAAATGTAAGGTTTCAAGGAATTTATGATTGTTTCAACTGCTGCTTGAGATAGCACACTAGTTGGAGATGTTGCAACTGCAACTCGCATAAATCTGTTGCTCCTTTGTCTAGTATAATTTTCTTTACTCCTAAGACTCGGAGAATCAGTTGTTCTTTGTGTAATGGAGAGCATCGGGAAGTCTTTTGCAGATGGAGAACAGAAAGAACCCCTTGGTGTGTTAGCATTTGAGAATTCTTGAGCTAGTTCAGGATTCTGTTCTTTCCATGATGTTATCAATCTCTTCAAGACATAGTTTGTTTTGGGCAATGTATTTGCAGATAGAGGCTGTCGGGTGATGGGACACGTTGTGTTTCCTGTTCTGAGCCATTCTTGAATTGCTTTTCTTTCATAGGTCTGGCCTGTTTCAAGGGTGACAGGATCACAAAATATCTGACCTGTGATTGGGCAAACAAAATCTTTGGGTGGTTTTGATCCAATCTTCAGCTTCTCTAATTTTGGCAATGAAATGCTGCTTTGGTTTCCCTCATCACTTTCACAAAGGGAGCTGCAAACCCAAAAATATTTGAACAATGGGAGTGAAATGGTGTTTTTTACTTGTCATAATCTATCATAAATGCAACAAATGGTGATTACCTGTCATTTAGTCCTAGGCTATTCTCATTGTCATGATTCTTACTTAGTGTTTGGTTATTGTTTTTCCTCTGAATATTCTTCGAGACCTATATTCCAAAGAACCATTACATAGTTGACTTGAGCAATAGTCATTACACTTAGTAATAATAAAATAGTTACAAGTAATAAATAACAAACGGGATTATATAGATCTTATCTGGCATACCATTACTTCGTTATCAGAGTTGAAAATATGATCTGTGCTCGTGTCCAGAGACAGTGAGTCGGAATTAGTTGAGTCCCTCAAACGAGTAGACAATAAGCGAAGATACTTGGGTTCTCTTTTACTGTTTGAATCAGGATTAGTAGATGAATTATTTGGACCAGTTCTTGGGGAATCCCAGGGAGAGAAGATATTAGGAGAATGAATTTGATTCTTCTGGTTTGATAGATTCACCTTTGGCTCAATATCCTCATCCTTGACCATGTTCATTTCTGGCGAGAAAATATTGTTTTTGTTATCTGAATCCACAGAAGCATCATCAAGCTCATAATCTGACTCTTCTTCATTCTCTTCAATGATGCCCTCCTGCATGTGATAATTTATCATAAGGCCTATACACAATGCTACTCTAAAATCTAGATCCATGTACCACAAGAACTATATTACTAACGAGCATATAGATATCTTTGTATCACCTTAGCACTCCATATGGATGATTTCTCCACCTTTGATTGGCTGGAAGTTGATTTCTCTCTGTTGAAATTCAGCATCCAAAAAGTACAGGAATTATGAGGCTCAAATGCTATAAACTGTATGTCGAATATTCTTGGGCTAAAAAATGACCAATGTAACAATCTTTTTGGTACTGAATTGTAGAACACATACAAAACACAAGCTGGCACGCAAACACAGATTCAAAGAATTTAAAATTTTTGTGTTTGAACTCTAACCTGGTTGTTTCATTTACATCATCTTTAGATCGTGATGTCAAAGAAAACCCAGCACTCTTGGGCAAAATAGGACCAAACTTTACAAAATCAGGAACAGACCGGCTCAACTCATGCGTAGGAGTCATTGGTGGCTCAGCAATAGGCAACATCGGAGCCACCTTCTTGCCTGAAGTGGAATCAGAATTCATGCAATCTTTATAATATTTTGCGTATAGCCGTGTGTTCTCATCCAATGATTCTCCATAAAGCTGCTCCAGCTTTTGCAACTTGTCTAACTGATGTGGCCTCATAGAAAAAACCAAAGACTCATTGAAAAATTGATCAAAATCAGCTGTAAGGGACAAATCAGAAGAGTCAGGTATCACTTCTATCATAAGCCTATGCCTCTCCTCTGAATACCACCCCACAATTGAGGTCATGTGTGGAAGAAACAGGTTTTTCCATAGTTCAGGAGCAAAATCAATCCGTGAGAAAAAAGGGTCAACAATGAACATCTCGAGAGCATGGAAAACACAATTTTGAATGTTGTTCCTCAACTTCCATAAGTAGGATAAATTTAGGTGTGCCCAAGCTGAGAGATAGTAGTTTGGCACTCCTGCTGTCTTTTGCTTAGGATTCAACATTGCACACACTTGCAACATCTTTTCAGCATAATCTAGTCTTGCAAGCTTAGTTTCCATGTTATAAGTATTGATAGCTTCTTCAAGGGCCTCAATACCCCAATCCAGATTTGCTAATACTGCTTGATCAGAGTATTCCACCTCAGTGTCCTTGTCACAACTTCCATCTTCAGCTGCTAACCTCTCTGCACACTGTTCTTTGTGTTGGGTTCTTTGTTCTTTGTCGATTAACCGATCTTGAATAAAACTATCAATAGTTGTCGTCAAGAATCTAACAATATCCTTCTGGTCCATTGTGAATCTGAAGTTCCCTGCCATCTGTCAAGTGCAATTATAATAAAGAAAGCTTAATAGAACTTCATCAAAAAACATTAAAAATTGACATATAAAGAACCAAATCCAGTAGGCAGTAGGAAAGAACAAGATCAGTCTAATAAGATTTCATATTGCAACCAAACAATTGAAAAGGAAAAAAGATTATAAACCAAAGAACCTATAAGGTGAAGTCAATATTCGGTATAAACCATGGTACACCAGGATTTCAACCACCAACTTGATTTGCAAAATAAATCTAAACTTCTAACCTCAACCAGTATTTCTAAGTCAAAACATACATAAATTTTAAGCACGACTAGAACTTAAGAATGGTCAAGATTAATGTTTACATGACATGAATGATGAAAATCCTTCAAGGCAAACGATTAATAAAATGCAATTAACATTTCTATTATCCTTTTGAATCGAGTACTCTTGTCATACAGCGTTGAATAATCTATCCCTATCGGAAGAAATCTACATTTGTGCATGTAAGTTGACCAACTAAGCAAAGAGCAGAAAAGTATATATACCTACCATACTCAACCCACCACTTTGAATATCACCCAGTATATAACCACATATCAAGTCAAAATAAAGAAGGGAACGAGAATCAAAACACAACCCAGATCACGATCCAAATAGATTAGGCCTTTGACCTTAGTTCCTCCGTCCCTTCTTTTCTTCAACCATTACAGATTTTCCAGTTGTTGGCACGTGACAGTGAGGGTGTTATGGCATGTTCTAGCAGGTGATGGTGGTGCACAAAGAGAAGTTAACACGTGTGCGTGGTTGCACCGTTGAACAACTCATTAATTCCAATGAAACCAAAAACTATATTTGACAATAGGCTTTGACTTCAGTTTTGATCAAAGCAGAATCGTTTCTGAGATGGACATAACCAATGTGCCAACATGTTCAAGCCATATGGGGGAGAAGTTTTCCACCAAGAACAAGAAGAAAATTCAGATGCCAACATGTTCAAGCCATATAGGGGAGAAGTTTTCCACCAAGAACAAGAAGAAAATTCAGAGAAGACCATGTGTCCACATGATGCAAGGTTGGAAGTAGCTATGCCGGCATTGGACCAAGGCACGTATTATTATTATATTGTTCAAAGGTTAAGGTACGTGTATATTATATAGTTTAATTATTAACAATGTGATTGGTCACGTATTAGCGTGACCCACCTTGGCCATTCGGTTTTAACTTGACATGCTTGAAGTACTGAAACAGACAATTCTCTTAGGGTCTTAGCTTTAGAACGGATCAAACCAGCACCCCATATTGTCCAAAATACTCTTCTGTTTATTTCTGCTTTCGGCGGGATGGGGGGGGGGAACGTGGATTTGTAACACTTTTGACTGTTTTCCCCTTTTGGTTAGTGAAGAAGCATTTCTCGCGGTGTCACTTTCACACATCAATAGAAATGAGATGCTATCAACTTATTTGATGAAATTCATATAAATCCAATTAAACATGTAAGTTTCATTTCTTAATTGATGGGTATTATTTCTAAATTAATAAGACTTACATGAATTTTAATTAACGCGCTAAAAAAAATTTGACACTCTTTCAATATAGAGACTTAAATAAATTTTTTTCTTATAATTTAACATTTTTTATTTTTATTTTTAGTTTCCATAATTTTTTTTTATCAAATCCCTAACATATACAAACATTTCATTTTTCATCCGTGACTGTTTAAAAAAATGTGACGTGTCTCACAGAAGCTGACGTGGCATTTCCACAAGCTCTATCTTATTTCATGTCTATTTTGGCATGCAATTTAAATTTAAAAAAAAAATCAATTTCTTCTTATAAAAAAATGGTGTGTTTTGTTTAACGAAAGGGAAACGTAGGTCGTGTGTGTTGCAACCCATTCTTCCCTTTTTTGGTGTTCCGCTTCTTCTTTCCCTTGGCTGTCTTCCCCTTTAAAACTAGGAGATGTCCAACGGTTTTGACCCATTCTTTTGCCTTCTGCAATCTAGTCAAGTAGGCAAGCTTTAAGAAGGTCTATCTAATTAGGATTTTAAAAAAATTAAATAATTTTTTTTATGGTATGTAATTAAAATTTGTTAAATAAGACAACAAAATATTATAATATTTAATCAACACTATTAGGATTTTTATTGATGACAATAAAATTCAGTGATATTCAATTGAAATTTTTTACAATTTAAAAAATAATCTTTTGGTATTCAAAATTATATATATTTTAATAGATTATTTTATAAATTGGATTTTAATGGATTTAATATGACTTTTTAGTTATATGTATAAATATCAAATTTAACAAATAATTTCACCTAAAACCTTAAGACTTTTAGAAGGTATATTCAATTATGATTTTAAAAAGCTTTTTTATTTTATAAAAAATTTTCTGATATTTAATCAAGATTTTCTAACAAGATAAATTTTTTTTAGGATATTCAATCAAGATCACTAAAATTTTATGTTGATGCTAACAAAATCTAGTGATATTCAATTGAGATTTTTAATAACTTTAAAAGAAATTGACATTCAAAATCATGTAAGTTTTGATAGATTATTTTGTAGATTGGATTTTAATGAATTCTACGTGACTTTTTAGTTGTATATATAAATGTCAAATTCATCTAATAATCTCTCACAAACCTTAAGATTTGTATACTCTCTCATTTTAGATTTTTCTTTTTCTTTGCGCGCATAATTTCTTTTTCTCTTCCTTAAAGATACACATAATTTTTTCTTTCTTCCTTTGAGGCAATAATATTGATAGAGTAATTGATCATCTTTTTTTTTTCTTCTAATTCTACTTGATTTCTTTGTAGGAAGGTAAAAAAAATCTTTTTATTTTTTTAAAGTTAATTGTTCTAATAATATTCCAATTAAACTTGTTCTGATTTAAAAACAAAAAAAAAAAAAGATGTTAATGCATGGAGGACTATATGAAGGTTAGAATCAATTAACTATTAAAAAAATAAAAAAAATTGTGTTGGTTTTACTTTTCCTTATTCGAACCCTATAATTTATTTGTTATTTTTATTCAATTCTTGTAATTTTAAATGTTTCCATGAAGTCCTTTAAAATCTTATCAATTTATAAAATCCTTTCAAAATTTATGAATTCATATGTTATAATTTCATTAAAATTAAAACTACAAAAATCTTAATCTTAGAAGTCCTTTAAAAAAAACTTATAAATCGTTACATTTCTATAAAGTAATTTAAAATCAACACGACTTTTGTATGTTAAAATATTCTTTTAAAATCTCAATTCAATGTAGCCTTTTATACTTTCTTATTTTAGACTATTTATTTTCTCAACTCACACAATTTCTTTATCTCTCTTAAAGGTCTTAAAACTGATAGAGTAATTAGTTATCTATTTTTCAATCCTACATATTTTTTTATAATAAGATAAAAAATATTTCTACTTTTTTTTTCTTTGATTAATTATTCTAGTAAATTTTCAATTGAATTAGCTAATGAATCTTCATATTCAATATCAGTAGTTAACGAAATTCATACTTTTGAACCTATTATTCAAATTTAATAACATAAATGAAAAAATGTTAATACACAAAGGACTAATATAATTTTCAATTTTTAGAGAAGTTTTGTATAAATGGACATGAAATTAGAATTAATTAGTTATTAAAAAGATTGAAAAATGTTGTATTAGTTTTACTTTTCATTTTTCAAACCTTATCATTTTTTGTTATCTTTTTCATCAACTTTTATAATTTTAAATGTTTTCTAAAAATTCAATAAGTCATTTTAAATCTTATAAAAATTTAAAATTCTTTAAAAAAAAATGTTCTTCATGGTGTAACTATGAGAATTTGATGCAAATGTTCCTTTTGAAGACAACAAAAAACCTAATTATAGGCCAACATATGTTTATTCGTATGCATGGAGGATCATTAAAGGACAAAATTATCTATCAATTATGTTACACCAAGTTGATCGACAATTTAAATAATATCTAATAGTTTATATCTATGATTATAAATTAATACGTTGCTTGTATATTGTTGGACTATAAATTTAACATATTTTTTGCAATAAAAATCTTAAGAGATTAATTGTCATGCATATTATATTTTACACAAGTTTTAAATTTAATATTATTTTTCATAAATATATATTAAATTTTGTAAATAAATATATAATATTTATTAAAATTTGCTAACATATATATAATTGTTTTTTAGTATGAGTATGTTAACAAAATATAATTAGATGTCCTCTTAAAATAACTATATATTGTTTAATGGTGTAGTTTGTTAACACACTTATATTTATTTTTAATACGAGTGTGTTGCTAACATACATATTTTTATATTTTTAGTATGAGTGCGTTAATAAGTTATAACCATAAATTTTCTTAAAATACAATAATGGTGTAACTTATTAATACTTTTATACTAAAAATTAAAAGTGTAAACATTAACAAACCCCATATTTATTATATAATACTAGTTTTTTTACTTATTTGATGCACAAGGTAAACAATTTGGTTGTATATGTTTAGTGTGATGTATTTTGCAGATATAAATAATAATATTTTTAATATTAATAATTTTATATCTATATATGAAAGATGTTTTTTTATTATTGAAATATTTGTTGCAATTTATAGTAAATAAAAATATATGACTAATAATTTAATATAATAAAATATATGACTAGTAAGTGTGTTCATGAATATATTGGTACAAAGTAGAATTGATATATGAGTGCACACAAAGATTGACTTGCAAGTTCATGAGAAAAAAAAAATTAAATTGCTAAAAAATTGTTATCTTGAAAATGGGTGGTATGAATTTTGTTAGTCAAATATAATATGTAAAGGGAAGTTTATTGCAATTATTTTTAGGAGGGGTTGGTGAGAGCTATAATAAATGTTTAAATTATTTTGTTGTAATTTTGATGGTCACATGTAATACTATAGGAGTAAAGCTATTTTTATTAGTTTTGTTCTTAATTTTGATATCAAATTATATTCCTTCTTATACTTTGTTAAGTTCCTATTTATTCAAATATTTTGCAAAGAACCATTAAAATGATACTCGTAGGTGAAAAGGTAAGAAATTTATGTATATAATAGATGAAAATGTCAAAAATTAATGTGTGTAATATTGAGTTAATAAAAACTGAATTAAGTTAGCAATTAATGTATAAATATTAAAATTAATTATTTACATGTTCATATTTGTTGAAAAATATGGATAATGAATCATTCTTTTAAAATAGAGCAATCTTAATCTAAAATATGATATTATTGACAATATGTTATCATTCATTTAAGAAAAAACAATTATTTATCTTAAATTTGATACTCCATATTTCTTGAGTAGAGATCTAGATTACGTAGATAATGTTCATGTTCTTGAATTTCTAAAAATAATTACTTCATCAAGCTTTCTAAATCACAAATTAACACTATAAAAAATACTTCAATGATGTTGTTAAGAAATATTGATCAATCATTGGGTTTATACTACGACATAAGGTTGTTAAAAATATACATAAATGAAAAAATATATTTTGGAAGGAAAAATAATATAAAAAACAGTACATGTCAAAAGGTTTTTATAACTAGATTATTGTTAACTTCATCTAACAATTAATATAGTACCATTTTAGTTTCAATGTAGATAAATTATCATTGTTGACTCTTTTACAATAACAATAACAAGAGTTAGGAATAATCACTACAACATATAAAAATATATCTTCTTTTACCTATTTTTTTATATTTATATGTTGCATTGTTATATATAACATCTTGTAGTGTATTGAAAATATTTACATGACATAATGAAGATGTCAATTATAAATAAACATCAAATGTAGTTTATAAAAATAAATTTGTAACTTAGAATGACAATTGATTAAGTATGTATAATGTTTTATTTATACACTTTATTCTATTTTTTATATTTTATATTTTACTTTTTTATTTTTATAACATATTAATATTAATATTAATATTAATATTGTTTGTGTGTATAAAAAAGAATAAATAAATTAATAATATAACACATTGAACGAGTAAATGTATTTTCACTTTTTATATTTCCATTTTGTAATTGATGAAAGAAGCAACAAAATATAAATATTATGTTTATAGTTATAACTGTAGTTTAATAATATTTTCTATGAAAATTATTTATTACTAACAAATTAATATATATATTCTTTTAGTTTAATACATGGATAGTTCTAAATATTTTTATCAACAAAAATATTTACATTTTTATCTTCTTAATATGTCTAAGATATATTTTTTAAACAAACTTCTATTTTTGAAAATTAGAGAATGTATATTTTAATGTTAATTAATATGATAACTTGTATGATGTATGAAGTTGTTATTATATTTTAAAATTATAAAGTTGTTATTTTAACTTATATTTAATATGTATTATCTAAGAATTATAAAACATAAAAATTAGAATAATAATTATAAATAATTAATCTAATTTAGGTTAAAAAAAATTCTTAATACATTATACATTATTATTTGTAAGTAAATGATATTGTATAACGTACTTTACAAATTAATAAATAATATGATTTATACACAATTTTTCTCATCATGATTATACTTTGTCAATTATACAAAAATAAAATATAAAAAATAATTATACACAAGATATAGTCCAAAGAAAAAATAAACAAGTTGTCAAATACATATTAAAAAAATAAAAATAATAATAAAAAATAAATAAAAATAATAAAAACATCGATTTACTTATAATTTATTTTCTATTTTAATCAACAATTGATCTTTGCAAGAAAATCAACAATAAGTAAAAAAACACCAAACATAAAAGTGTGTAAGGAATGATCCAAGAAAACATAATGAAAGAAAAAATATTAGCTAAAGTTATTATAATTAATATAAAATTATATAATTATATAATTATATAATTTAAAATATTTTTAATTATACTAATTAAAACAAAATATGTTGAAGATAATTAATTTAATAATTTCATATAAAAATATGTACCAATTTCAATTATTTTAATTATTATAATTATAAAATTTTATGAATT
>JAMLFT010004444.1:0-19577 GCA_026544285.1 Pachyrhizus erosus | reverse complement strand
ATTAATAAAAAAATCTTATAATAAATATTATTTTTAAAATATTTACTTTTCTCAATGTACGTGAAAAATCTTAAATTACAATTATTTTAAAAAAATACTACTTAAATTAGCAAGGTGAAACTTCAATTTCAAAAGCATTTTAGTAGTTACAACTGGGAATTTTAACATTATCCTACTAGTAGTAACTCAATAAGACCAAAAACAGAAGGTTTGATCTTCAAGTGGGAACCGAAAGCTGCAAGAATTTTCAGGTGGTTCATCATAGCAGACATCTTCAATCTTTGGTAAGAATGGCACGGTCATGATGTTCTGGCTGAGGATGTCTTCCTCATCTTGTGAGAAATCTGAGTGATCTGGTTCCAAGGCATGAGAGGAATCTGCACGCTCCACAAGTGAGGATTGGTTTCCATCAGTGAAATGTGGGCTTTCCGAATCAAGCACATCACTTTTAACTGAATTAGCATCTTCCTGTTTGCTTATTACCATAACAGGGAGTGGCACCTTGGATCCATCTTCTGAACCTGTGTTTTTGATTAAATCCTTTTTCTCTTTATGCTGTGAGTTGACAGCATCACAGAAGGTATCATCTAAGTTCTGTTCCTCTTTCTCTCTTGGAATCAATATGTTCTTGAGAGAATTAACCTGTAACAAGGAAATTGTATCCATTCAACTATATGGAGAAATACCCAAATTTGTCCTGAATTTACAAATTTAGTCAATTTAATCTTTCAACTTACCAAACGTTGGTTGTCACAGGCTTTAATCTTTAATTTTTAATTTCAACGACTAAAATGCCAAATGATTGATAATTTAAAGTACTAAATTGATCTGTATTCATAATTTTAATGGCCAATTTGGAGTTTACATCTACAATGACAATTCACTAAAGAACTCGTAGTAAGACAAACAATAATAAAAAAAATGCAGAGAAAGATGTTTTAAGTGTGTGTTGTTATGGTCAAAATCTCTCAATGCTCAAATGATGTCTACAACACGGTCAACTTCATGAACCAACGATGTGAGATGCCTTAAAGTGCAATTTCCATCGAACAATAAAATCTTTGGTAAACAATTACTGTAAGTGGCAGAGAAGCCTTAATGCCACAATCCACTTAGATTCATCCTTTGTTACTTTTGATTCGATGATAAAGAAAAAGAAAATTATACGAATGGTTTTATTTATGTTTAATAATTGTTACCTCTTCCTTTAACTTATCTTTCTCCTGAAGGAGATTGTCATAGTCCCTTTTGAGTATGTCATAGCTAGCTTTCAACATGCCGTAGTCCTTTTCTAGCTGTTTGGTCTTGAACCTTGCCCTACGGTTTTGGAACCATATGGCCACTTGCCTTGGTTGCATGCCAAGCTCCTTTGCAAGTTGAACCTTCCTTTCAGGTTCAAGCTTGTTCTCTTCCTCGAAGTTACTTTCAAGGAACTGAACTTGTTCACTTGTCAGCCTCCTTTTCTTACCTGGTTGATGGAGACACACCTCATAGTCCTCATCATCAACATTCTCTTCTTTCTCAAGCCCTTGAAAGAACGGCCTATCAGTCACATTCACAACATTAACCAAGGATTTTGAACCTGAATTCAAGGCACCAAACATTAATAACTATGCTAGAATTCAAACAAAAACAATTTTCAGCTAAAAAAATAACTTTCTAGTTTTTTCCTTGTTTATCCTTGGGAAATGTTCATCATCAGAAGGAAACCAAAATCTATAACAAACCCACTTCTGATTTTGTTTAAAAATCATTTTTTTTCCTTTTTTTTGTTTTTCTTTTCTCCTTCTCTGTTCTAGAAAGTTTCAAGTTGTTGAAAAAGGATTTAAAGTACAAAAGAAACAAACAAGTCCAAGGTCAGAAACAATAATCAAGAAGCCAAAAACATGATGGTAGCAAATCACCTTGAAAAGAAGGTTCAGAGTTTGGAACCCAAAAAGATTGAATAGGTTCAGGGGAGCATGGAAGCCTTTCTTTTGGGAGTAAAAGTGTCATGCTTGAACCCCCATGAAGCTTCTCACCAGCCATGGCCTTATGGAAACTTATGGTATACGACTATTAGGTGTAGAGTGTTGAGAGAATTTAAACTAAAGGGTCATATTCATATCATACCCTCAAGAAGGAGCGGAGGGATGAGGTGGAGACTCTTTGGTTTGATCAAAATTAATGGTGAAAGGAGCAGGTGGTGAGGAATAATGTGATATGGGAATTGTGAGAGTGGGGAGGGAGAATCATACCCATCACTCACAGAGGAATTAAGACCATGTCAGACACGAATAAATTTCAGGACAAATGGTGGTGCATTCTTCTATGAATGGAAAGAGACAGAGAACAAGGTCAGAAGGAGTAAGAGTTTTATTATGATAGTTGGAAATTTGGTTTTGAGATGAGAAGGGATATAAAGGGGGATTCCTGTTGATGATGGTGGGGGAACTTTGATGGGGTTTATATGGAGAGTCTTGGAATGGGGAAGGATGGAGGAAGCATTCAGAAACACGGGCCCTCTATGTTTTTTACATTTTGTTTTCTTTGTTGTTTTGCTTTTTCTTCAAAAGCAGTCCTGTTAAACAAGGAAGAGACTTCTTTTTCCCCTTTAAGCAATTTATTAATTAAGAAAACAGTTTGATTATCTCACACTATTACTATTTTATTCATTTGCTTTTATATTGAATGAAAAGAACTTATTTTACTATTTCTTGTTTCTCCACATGTTTATTAATTTGACATTTTATAAAGAAACGTAATAAAAAGAGAACTAGTAAAAGTAAAAAAGATTTTGTTTTTGTAATTTTTAGGTTTGCTTATTTTTATTCTTTTAATTTATTTATTAGATTTAATTTGGTTTTTTTATTTTTAGAAAACTTACTTAAGTTTCTTAATTTTTAAAATGAGTCAATTAAGTCTCATTATTCTCTTTATTTATTAAGAATTTGAGACTAATATTCTCTACTTATATACACTAATTTAACATTATCACTACTTGATGTAGGATCTCCAACATATTTTCTCATGTCGAGGATTGGACATCTCAAGTATAAAATTTACAATAATACATATTTATGTATGGTTTAATAGTAATTTGATAACTGATGACATGATAAGTCCAACAACACTTGTTAAGATAGACTTTGATATCATATTAGAATGTGAGTTTGGACTTAACTCAATCTCAAAAATTAACTCATAGGATAAGGGTTGTCCCTCCATTTATATACACTAATTTGATTTCACTTGTTAATGTGAGATCTCTAACAAAAGACCAATTTAAATTTATTTTAAAAATTAAAAGAATAAATGAACCTTTTAAAAATAAAAATCAAATTAAACTTAATAAATAAATTTAAAGAAAAATGGTTAAATTTGATTGTTATTTATACAATCTTATATTAGGATTGTAAATTATTGATTTCAATAAATAAAATAATATTCAATGGTAATAGAGAAGCTAAGCCGTGGAGTGGATAGTGAAAAAAATTAAAAATTAATTATTTTTATGTAAAATGAACAAATGAAATAACAATAAGAGGATTTTTAATGTAGACTAATAAATTTTTCCTTTACAAGACATGTTTCCTAATGTAAACATATAACTTTTCTGCATCAAAGATGTTGGGAAACAAAGTATGAGAATTTAGAATATTAAAATAATATAAAGAAAAGTTGTTAGAAAAAATGGACAACATAAATAAATGTTATTCCAAATTCTCCAAACTTCATGTGTTTAACATTCACATCCTTCTTAGTTTGAGTATGTCAAAGATAGTCAAACATTTCCTTTAATTAATTTTTAGATCTCTCTTGTAAGATTATTTGTAAGTTACAAGTTATTAAAATGATATATTAGGTAAGACTATTTGTAGGTTCTATATTCTCTAATACATAATATAGTGTATGTTTGTTTCGCTTACAAAAATGTGACAACACATGTTTCAATGTAGATCTAACAAATGAATGGAAAAGTAAGATTAGAGATTGATTGACAAACATAGGTTGGCTACTTCATTAACAAATTCTCAAATATACTCTTAGAGGTGGAACCATCATAAAAGAAGATAAATGAGTTCTTTATTACTCTTATTTCAAAACTAGATAAGCACGAGGTCATGGATGTCAAACTATGTCTCAAAATCAAGCACCATCCCATGCAAGGGACATGAAGTATAACCAACGCTCTGAACTTTAAGCATGATCCCGTGTTAACAAAGCATGGGGCCATGCATGTTAAACTCCACCTCGAAAATGAAACACTACCCCATGCACAAGGCATGAAGAATTACCAACACTACAAACTTTAAATACAATCCCATGCTTAATTAAGCACGAGGTCATGCATACCCTTGCAAGACAAAAATGTATGTTATCTATAAATAATTTAGAATTTTAGTATGTAAGCAATTTTGGAGGGATCTTTTAACTTTTGATTTTGTACCTTTTTGGATTTTTGAATTTTCTCTTTCTTTTTTAGTACTTTGGGAATTCTTCAGGAGGCAACAAATTGAAAGGAGCAAAAGAAACACCATAGAGATTAATTCTTGTAAAAATTCTCTTCTTAATGTCTCAATTGGTTTCTTTTCTTCTTCTTTTTTTGTTTATACTTTCCAACTCCCATTGTTAGCTAAACTCTAAATCTAGGATTGTGATATAGGACTTATCTATGAACCTATTGAAACAAAATTCTCAATTATTCATCAATTATATTACTGCATTGTTCTTATTGATTTTTTGGATTGATCAATCCAATATCTAAATCGATAAATTTTTATGATCAAAAGTCATTAATTGATTTACCTATGTAATAATAAAATTCACAAGATTTGTATGAAAAAATTCATCTTGGAATATCTAATTTCATTAACAATTGTTAATTAACCTCCTTGCGCTTAATCTTCCTTCTAATTCAAGACCTAATGAACAATAAGAAAATGAATTAGAAAGAAGAGAATTCTCAAAATATGAAATAATTCTACTTATCATTTAAAGATGAAAGATTAGTAATTGATTAGATAATTAGAATTTAATTCAAATAGAAAATTAGGAGAAACGTAAAGATAAGTCTAAAATCACATATCTCTTAATCTATAAGAATTTTCATTAATTTTTACTGCTTGTCTTTTTATTCAATCTTTTAAGATTGATTGTACTTCAAACCAATTTCACACAAGATAAAAACCTCAAATTATTTGGTTTAATGAAATTTGAGTTATTTGGGAACACAATTAGTCTTTAGAGTACGATATCTAAACTTTGAAGTCCACGATATTACTATGTAGTATACATTTGCCCTTATACAATCATATTTTACACACCATGTTTTTGGTGTTGTTGCCAAGGATTAGTTGTAGAGTTCTTGGATAATTTTAATTTGTGTTAATTAGATAATTTTTATGCATAGTTGTTTATAATGTTTTGTGTATAATTTTATTTTGTTGTTTTCTTTATTTTTGTTCTATTGTCATTTTCATTTAATTTTGATTCTTTTGCTTGTAGCGTTGTAATCTTTATTTTGTGTTCAAAAATATATGCTAACTTAATCTTTAAGGACTATCATTCTTGAGCATAATCCTGAGATTGAAAGAGCTTGTCACAAAAATAGAGTAGACATAAGGAGAAGGAAGGCTAAAGGTGAAGGGAATGATGGAAACAGTGGAGGAAATGGAGGCAATGGAGTTGAAGTAGTTGATCACTAGAGAGGGCCTTCTAGGACTATCGCACCCCCATGGTGGGAATCACATCTAACATTCTTCTTCCAAACTTGGGAGATCAAAATTGTGAGCTAAGACATGGGATAATCAACATGATTGAGAGGATGTAGTTCCATGACTTACTATTTAAGCATCTTATTCTTCATTTGAAGAAGTTTATGAGACTCACATATATAGTGAAGAGCCTTCCTATAGCCCCAAACTATGTCAAACTAGTTGCTTTTCCATTCTCACTAGTAGGGAAGGTTGAATATTGGCTCACTGATTTGCCAACTAAAAGCATTCCTACCTGTAAAAATGTTCACTAGAATTTTTGAAGAAATTTTTCCAATGGAAAAATCTAACTAGTTGATTAAATACATTGTCATTTTTCTCTAGTATGAGCAACAGTCCTTATCCAAAGCATGATAGCAATTCAAGAGCCCCAAAGAAGCCACCAACATCATGGCTACCAACCAAAGAGGCTTATTCACCTTTTCCATGGTGGGTTGTCACACTACGATAAGTCATGCCTAGATGCTGCTATAGGGGGGAATCTCATGTTGAAGTCAATTAACACAACCATAGGGATTATTATGGTCATGGCTTCAAATGCATACAACAAATTGGGAGATAGAAGGATTCTTAAGAAGCCTACTAGAGTTCACCAAGTGGAAGCCAATTCATCTAATTCATTTTTTGACCAAAAGCTAGATGTTCTAACTAAGTAGATGGAGACCTTGATGAAGGCTCATATCCAAATGATGACACTAGCACCTCCACCACTAGTTTATAATTAGTATGAAAGAGGTAGGACACATAACTATAGAATGCTCATTTTCTCAGGTCTTGGAGGAAGTGAATTATATTGGTGGTAAGAGTATTGATTTTGATCCTTACTCCAAGACTTACATCTAGGGGTGGAAAAACTGCCTAAATTTTGCTTGGAAGGACTAAAAGGATCAAAGACAAGGTCAAATCTAGAATCAAAATGTGTACATGCCCTCCTCACCTACAAAATCAAAAGTTGAATACCTATAGAGGCTTTTAGAATCAAAATTAGAGGCCTAGGCAGGAGGAAAGAAGACCAACCATGTAGTACATGATGATGGAGCATATGACTAAGTGTGATGAAAGGATTAAGTCCTTGGAGACAATAATATCAAACCTTTTCACTCTTAAGCCTCAAAGGTCTTAAGGAACACTACCTTCCCAAACTGAGTCCAATCCCAAGGAAAATGTGAAGATTGTAAGCACTAATAATGCAAAGTTCATTCTAAGTTTAAGAAGAGAAAATAGCCTAACCACCACTAATGAGGCCTCACTAAAGAGAGCTCAAAAAAAGAAAAGATAACTCTTACTAAAGAGAGCTCATAGACGAAAAAGGAAAATCAGGTACTAACACCTCTTAAGGTAAATATTCATTTTCCTCAAAGAGTTAAGAATACATAACAAGATAAGGAATTTTCTACATTTGTGGAAATGTTTAAGAAATTGCATATCAACATCATTTTGTTGGTGCCATTACTCAAATGCCACAATATGCACAATTTTTAAAAGAGATTATTTCAAATAACTAAAAACTGGCAGAATTTGAGATAATTGGCCTCAATAAAGAGTGTTATGCTCTAGTGTTAAAAAAGTTGCCCTCTAAGCTTAAAGATCTTGGGAGTTTTACCCTTCCTTTGCATGATAGGAAATTCTTATTTTGAGAATTACCTTATCTGATTTGGGGGCCAATATTAATTTAATGCCTTACTTTGTTTTTAAAAAAATAGGCATGAGAGAACCATATCGCATAAACATCACCCTATAGTTTGTTAACAATTTTATTGCCTATCTTGAATGCATAATTGAGAATGTGCTAGTTAAGGTGGACAAGTTCATCTTTTTGACTAATTTTTTGGTACTAGATATGGAGGACGATGAAGACATTTCGTTCATATTAAAGGGTCAATTTTTGAATACTTGTGATATGGTTGTAAAGGTTAGGCAGGGAAAACTCACCCTCAAGATGAGTGAAGAGCAAGTTGTGTTTAAATTATCTAATATTGTGAAAAACTACCTCTTTTTCTGCCTGTAACTTTATTTAGGCTAGAGATGCTACTGATGCATTGGTAGAGGCCCCATTCCCAAGTGTAGGGATGAAGGATCCTCTAGAAAGAGTTCTTACAACATAGGACATGGACTAGGAATTGAGTAGTGATGAGGATAAAATATTGATGTTCCTCCAAGCTTAGAGTCATGCCAAACCAATGAGAAATCAAATATTGAAAAGTTAGAAAGGAGCAGTGGGCTAAAGCTTGAGCCCTCCATTAAGCCTTCTTTTTTAGTTGAAGCCCTTGCCTTCCAACTTAAAATACATTATTAGTTGATCATGCAACAATTAGACCATTTTAGAAGGATGTTCAAAGGAAGTGTCAGGCATTGGAATCTTTCTCTAAGTGTTTGACGTTCATGCCACCATTACCACTATATGGATGTGCTAGTTGTCGAAGCACTTTGGAGTTCCCCTACCATATACATCATTTGAGGAAAATTTTCTTATGTTATGGCTTTTAGTACTATTTTATGTTTTTTTTGTCCTAGGGACTACTAAGGTCTTTTTTCATTTTTTTATTTTCTTATTTTATTTATTACACAAGGATCACGCTTCATTTCAATGTGGGGAGGGGTTTTTTATCAAACCACTATACTACCTACTTGTTATGTGTGATAGATGTTGGGTGGTTCTCGAACATTTGTTTTGGCTTTCTTTGTCTCTTTTTCTTTTATATCATTTTAGGAATAAATGGAATCACTCACTAAAAAATGATGAAAAGTAGCATACAAAAAAAAAAGAGTACATTCATGACAACTAAAACTAGAGAAAAACATTTTGCTAATAGGAGTTGATAGTTAGTTCATTGTTAGGACTAAAAACTCTTTATAAGAATGGTTCCTAAAATGTAATATTTAAGCCCCATTGACTTTGTGTGATATTTTTAATACCTCTTACTTGGACGTGTTTTAGAACTTATGTTGATATACTTGTGTGTACTACTTGTTTGCTTGCATGTGAAAACTTAGAAATTATTAGGACTATTTTTTCATGAAATATCCTTTGAGGTAGTCCTTATTGAAAAGTGAAAAAGTGATAAGTGATGAAAAAATATTCTCCAAAGGAAAGGAAAACAAAGCCCCCTAGCTGAAAAAAATGAATAAAAAATTATTCCTCCCTCCTTCTTTGGTTCAAAGAAAGGAAAGGAAGAATAACACTAAAAGAAGAGAAAAAGAAGAAAGGAAGAGAGGAAGGAAGAGAAAAAAAATCAACACAAGGGAGAAAACTTTATTCAAAGAAAACAAGGAGCGATCTCTAACTTGGTAGTTTTTTAACTTGTTTATTCTAACCCTTTTATGTATCTCCCTTTCTTTACCTACCTAACATTACATCCTTAGCCCCATTACATCCCACGATATTCCATATTTTTGCATAATGGTAGACTTTGTGGTATAACTTGATTGATGTATAAGCATATGGTACAATTCTTTACTGATGTATTTTCTAGTGTTGTCCTATCTAGCAAATGCTGAGATTGATGTGCTGACAATGTCTAGTCTTAGCAAAAAGATTGATTTTTGAACACCTAAGTCTAACTGGATATTTGAGTGAAAAGTGAGTTTTAATCAAGTTGTCTTTACATGATTCTTTGAGTAAAATATGTGTTATTTCTGGTTGATTTTTTATGAGGGGTTTCATTGATTTCTATTCCTCCCCTTGGGATTATTATTTCTATCTATGAGCCAAGATAATTGCTTGAGGGCAAGCAATGCTTAAGTATAGGGAGGTTTGATAAACCTCATTTTGGTATTCATTTCTATAGGATTTCCTACATTGTGTTTGATGATTATTGGTACTTTAGTTGTTTGTTTCAATCTAATTTTTGCCAAATTGTTGTAGGCCTTGAAAACTATCAAAGAAGTGGAGAAAAAGCACAGAAATGATGAAATTGGCTTTAGGCGTTTATGCACGGGACAACACATGTCAAACTCCACCTTAAAAATCAAGCACTAACACATGCATGGGGCGTCAAGAATGACCAGAACTCCAAACATTAAGCATGATCCCATGCTTAACTAAGCACGAGACAAAACATACCAAATTCCTCCTCAAAAACCATGCACTACCCCATGCATACTCCTACGAAACAAAACATATTTGTTGTTTATAAATAATTTAGAATTTTAGTTTGTAAGAACTTTTGGAAGGACCTTTGAACTTTTGACTTTGGACCTTTTCTGCATTTTTTATTTTGTCTTTCTTTTTTAGCACTTTGAGAATTATTGAAGAGACAATGAATTAAGAAAGGCTAGACAAACATCATAAGGATTAATTATTGTAAAAAAATTTCTAAGGTAAGTAGAAAACACAAAAAAGGGGTTGAATTGTGTTTTCAAAATTTTGTTAAAATTTTATTGAAAATAAGTAACAAGATTATTTGTTCTTTGATAACCAAATACAAAAGGAAATGTTTTTAGAACAATCAGACGAGTTATTAAACTACTTTTAATAAACAAAAACAACAATTCTCCAGTTAGTAATAAAACATAAAATAACAAGAGAACACAAAAAAAATTATATTGTTTCACTTTTATTATTAAGGCTATGTATAGTTCTTGACAAATCACCAAGTTTCATCATGTCAAAGATATACAAATATTTTTTATCAAGCTACTTCTGGCTCTACAACAAGTAGTATTTCCTACATTTCAAGCTATAATAACAAATATTCTTTCATAAGCCACTTATGGCTTAACCTTATAGGTATATAAAAAAATGAACTTAGGTGGCTCTCAACAACTATATCAAACAAGCATAACTAATGCTTATGAGTCAAACTTTTAGATATGCTAGATGCTTGAGAGCTTTTTACAAAGATAAAGAATTACAAAGAAGATTTTTGAAAGTAGGGAATCACATGAAGATTTTCTTTCTTGAAGTAGATCTCCTTTTCACATTTAAAATCCTTTTCTATATATAGGTCACGTCCTTCAAATATTTGTTGTTTCACAATGATATTCCAATCTTCATTTATTGATTAAAGGTTTGAATCAACATTTAATGTTTTTCACCAATTAGTCACTTAATTTGTTGACAACACAATCTATTTATCTTCTTTTATAGCTTCTTATCAAATATCATATATTAGATGTCAATTCTAAATATTATTGTTTTGAGTAAATTGACCCTAATCAAAGTGCGACTTTTGAGGAATATAAGCCTTTTTTTAATATATTTTGATCATCTTCTTTATTCTTCGAAACATTCCCTACACAACAAAAATATTTATATTTATGAAATAATTGCATATGATTAAATGAAACATATAGAAAAATGAAGCAGTCATCTATGGACAGACAATTGACAAATGATCTACCAAACAAATCATGAAACATATTAATCATCTATTACAAACAATAAAACTTAATTATTATTCTGCAACATCGAAACATATATTTTTAGGAGTCTAATTCATTTTTGCCTTAACAATTTATCTTCTTAATGTCTTTATTATTTTCTTTGTTTTGTTTATGCTTTTTAACATCCATGGCTAGCTAAACTTTGACCCTAAGGTCATAATGTAAGACTTATTTGTGAACCTTATCCCTCCTATTGAAATAAAATTCTTAATTATTCATCAATTATATTATTGCATTGCTCTTATTATTTTTTTGGATTGATCAATTAGATTCTTGAATCGATTAATTATTATAATCAAAATTTGTTAATTAATTGACCTATGAAATAATAAGATTCACAAGAATTGTATAAAGAAACTCATCTTAGAATATCTAATTTCATTAACAATTATCAATTAACCTCTGCACCTAATTTTCCTTCTATTTGAAAATCTAATGAACCATAAGGGAATTAATTTGAAATAAAAGGATTCTTAGAACATGAAACAAGTTTGCTTATCATATAAAGAGGAAGGATTAGTAATTGATTAGCTAATTAAGATTTAATTGAATTGGAAAGTTAAGGAGAATGTAAAGATAAGTCTAAAATCACAATCTCATATCTCTTAATCTGTTAGAATTTTCATTAATTTTTATTGTTCGTTCTCTTATTCGTTCTTTTAAGATTGATAGCATTCCAAACAAATTTCACACAAGATAAAAATTCCACATTATTTGGTTTAATGCACTTTGTGATATTTAGGAACACAATTAGTCTCTAGCGTACGATATCTAGACTTTTGGTTATATCAAGAACTATCAAAAATCAATAGTGGTTACCATTATGGTTCATAAAATGAGGTGTCACACTTGACATCAACTCACCAAAATTGAGTTCGATAAGCTAGACTTAATTTTAGTCAAGTTATGAATATCTTTAGCCCTTTTTGGCTCACCTCGAAATTGGGAGGTATGTGTACTACTTGGACTCAGTTCAAGGGAAACAACTTTAGCTCCTTCTGGCTCGCCTCAAGGCTAGGAGTCATGTGCACTACTTGAGCTTGGTTTAAGGGACACATCTTTTGCTCGTTCCAACTCACCTCATAGTTGGGAGGCATGTGTACTTCCTGAAAATGAATACGGCCAACCGAGACTCATACTTAGTTGGTCAACAAGCATTCATAGGTAAATAAGGAAAGGAGAAAATAAATTCAAAGATTGTCTTAATCTCAGCCAATTACATTGATGACACCTATGTCAAGAAATTTGGTAAGATTGTATATGACTTTTATTTAAAACCATACTTTAAACACTAAGGAGGTACATTTTTACTAATTTTGTTGGGTGATACTTAGATCCTTCAAATCTCCTCTAACTTGTGCATCGAAGTATCTTTACAAGTATCGTCACTCGTCACCCACAGAGGATTTGGAGGTAGCACAACCCAATCTCAACCTTTGTCCAAATTCGGTAAGAACAATTTCCATTGTTTGTTTAAGGATGAAATAAAGAAGAAAATAAGAAAAAAACATGTGAGCATTATATGAAATAACTTTCTTCCATCATAGATGTGAAATTAGATCCACGACCTCTACATATTCTTTGTTTCCTTTTTACCCCTTGATAGTGCAAAAGTGTGAGGAGCAATAGAAGCTTGCAGGTTATACAACTTTCACAATTGTTGGCCACCAACACATTTGTGGGATTTCACAATTGTTTTATCGTGTCCATATTGTGTTTAATAGTATTCAAGTTTTTTATTTACAATTTGATTTATTCGTACATTCTTGTTTTTTGTTTAGTAAATATGTAATCTAATTTTGGATTTGTAATTTGGTCTTTATCTATTTATATTTATACATTTCAATGTTGTGTCCAATAAATTTAATTTTTAAATGAGTAATATAATGATTTATTTATATAAAATATTTTTTATGAGATTAGGGACAAATGTGTCTTTTTAATAATAGACTTATTTCTTTTCCTTTAGTTTCCTTTTCAATACATTCAAACAAGTAAGATGAAATTATTTCATTTATTTCCTCTATAAATTCCATCAATCCAAACAATACATATTTCCATTTAAATTCACCTTAATTTCCATCATTATTATTAGTTTCTTCTCTATTTCTTTTTTCCTATTTCAATTATCATCTAAAGATACTATTATTATGTAGTGTTAGTCTTTAACCATAAGCATTACGCTTTGTCCCATTTTAACAGTTTTAATTGTTAATTTACTATCAAAATAAATGAGAAAGGTAAATATATAAATGAGAAAGATATATCTTTTGTAGGCTTTGTCTAAAATTTCGAACTTTAAAACTTAAGTTGAAGTAATTGACATTTAATTGATATATCTATTTCAACTTCTTTCTTCAAACAGACGAAGCTTCTAGTTGACATTTAATTCTCATACGTTTTACTTAATAGTTGAAGTAGGATTATGGTTTTGTATCTAATTTTATATTTTAGAAATCTTTATTTATCTATGAAGTGAAAAGTTTTACCTTAATTAGATGCAACCATTTTGTCCCCTAGAAGTTTGTTAAAAAAATTGTTGATTGGTTTGAAGTTTAAAAAATCAATCTTTTGCAAACAACGGGATGAAAAAAAATGACCCTAAAGCATAATTATGGAAGTGAAAAGTCTTATATATAAGGATTTCTTTTTTTTACGGATTAATTCTTTCATGAAAATAAGAATGGATAGTTTAGAGTTATTAATATTATCTATATTTCCTTTTCGCCCTAGATAAAACTCGCTATTGAGAATGTGAATAGCAAAGAAATAACTTTGAGGTTTGTTATTATTTCGCAAGAGTTATTAAGAAATATGTGAATATAATAATGAAGTGTTGGAAAACTTTTTGTATTGTTTTTATATTTTCTTTACTTCTTACTTTTATTTCTTTTTAATTTTTGACAAAATTGTCAATTGAGGATGTGAAATGTAAAGAAAATGAGTTTAAAGTATGTGTTGTTCTATAGGAATTATTAAGAAACGTGTGAATATTATAATATTCCTCTATTAAGATGGTCCAGTGGAAGATATTCTCATTTTAAATATATGTTTTTCCTACGTATTGGTTTATATTAGATCTTTCATTAGTAAGCTACTTGTTTTTCTGTTGTTGGGAACAAAAAACAAATTTAAGATTTTTAATAAACCGAATTTGTAATTTTTTTTTTCATAATGAATGAGCTTTATTAACCAAAGATAAATAAAAGGGGACAATATAACTACTTTTGAGGAGGAATATAACTCTGTTTTTTCAAAGATCGAGAAATTGGGTACTTACAATTTATAGAAAAATAAGTTGAAAAACTTAAGTTAAAATAAGTTTAATATTCACTGGAGTGTGTTACAAGCGAATTTAATTTAATTTTTCATGTTGTATTTTATTACATATGCTATATAACAATTTTGATATGTTTATAAATTGTTTCATGCTATTTTTTAGGGAAAAAAACTAAAGCACTGTCTTTTATTTTTCAAGATTGTTCCTACTAAATATTTTTTTGTATGAATGTTTTTAGTAAATTGAATTAATGCTTTTAATAAAAAAAAAGTGAATTAATTCTTTTGGTAAAGTGAAATGCTTTAAATTAAAATTGGTTCATGAAGCTATGAATTTTATTTGTTTAGTACTATTGGTTTAATTTTATTTATTCATTTGTTTGTTGTCAATGTTTTATTTTATAAGTTTTTATTGAATTTTGAATGATTAGTATTAATTATAATATATGTTTTCAAGGGAATTTTAGTATTAGTTTCGAAGAAAAAACTAGCAAATTATTATTTTGGTAAAGGTTTAAAACTGTTAACAATAGGTTACTATTGACGTTAGCGCTAGTATCATTAGTGGTTTCTTACACTAACAATAGGTAACTATTTTATCAGTGAGAAAGATACAAAACAAAACAACAGAAGAAGACTAATCCCTAACAAACGAAATCCCCTGCCTATCAACCAAAGCAATGAGGCTAATATGAGGAGGGAAGACATCCCATCTTGTCCAAGTCACTATTGAAGAAGAACCTTGCTTTCCAACCAATCTGCCAATTGGTTATCTTCTCTCAAAGTGTGAGTGAAACTAAGCTGCCATTGAGCTTGCTTGAAAGCCTTGATTTTGATGATAACTGCAGCATAAGGATGCCAAGGAGAAACATCGCCATTGATAAGATTTAAGCCCATCAAGGAATCAGATTCACAAATTACTTTTCTCGACCCTTCATTCCACGCTAACTGCAACCCTTGAAATATAGCTAGCAATTCTGCTTGGCAAGAACCAGAAAGAATCAAAAGAAATATGGTGGTTATATCTAAAAGGATTGGTTGGTAGGCTTTTCTGGAGGATGAGCACACAAAGTCCACCACCTTGGGATGGTTAAATGAATGGCAGATTCAGGTAACAATCTTCCGTCGAATCCTCCAATAACACATTCATAATTTTCAACTTTACATGATCATCAATAATGGTGAACAGGGAATCCCAGCGCCAGCAACCATCAACATAAACACCCTTCATCAACAACTGCGTATCACTTATATGAACATAATTGACCAAAGTGCACAAAGGTCCATCTTCTAACCACTTATCATAGAAGAAAAAGAGATCACCTCTTCCTACCCGAAACAGAAAAGTTGTTTTCAACGACTCCAATGCCGACATAATTGACATCCACGTATAATAACAAACCTTTCGCAACTCAACATGCATAAGATGTTGGCTTTTAGATATTTGTCCCAAAGGATCTGAACCCAGAATTTGCGAGGTTCATGAAGTATAGACCAAGCATGCTTACCAAGGAGGGCAATATTAGCTTCACGAGCACGTGCTACACTTATACCACCGTTACTTCGAGGTTGAGGAATAGAATCCCAGCCGAAACTTGAACTGGATGCCACTCTCCTTTATTCACTCTATCTTGAATCAACAATGTCAATTTCTCCTTCTAGAAAAGAAAGAGATTGGGGGATATAGGATTATCTTGACGCATGCCTCTTTTAGGGCTAAAACTGTCCAGCTTCTCATTATTCCACTTCAAAGATAAGGCAATAGATGTAGTGCAATTCATTATAAGATTGACTATCTGATCAGGAAAATCGAAATTCAAGAGAGTAATGCGCAGGAAGTTTCAATCATTCCTGTTATAGGCCTTTTCAAGATCAATTTTAAACAATAGATAACCAGTTTTGCCTTATTTTTTTATGCACATGACGAACAACTTCTTGAACAGTCAAGGCATTATCTTATGTGCCTCTCCTTGGAATGAAACTACTCTGGATAGAAACAATCACGGAATCCAAATAAGGCCTAATTCTGTGCACCAAAACTTTTGAGACAATTTTAATAAACACATTACAAAGGCTTGTAGGTCTAAACTCCTTGAAACACGCAGGACTATCAAGTTTTGGAATAGGCACATTAATGGTGTCAGCTAGTGAAGGAGAAACAAAACCCGAAGTAAAAACATCAACAACAAACTTTGAAACATCTTGCCCAACAATATGCCAAAATTTGTGATAAAAAACTGGTTGAAAGCTATCCCTACCTGGAGCCTTATAAGGATCCATAGAGAAAACTGCTCTTTTAACCTCCTGAAGTGAAACTGGTTGTCTCAGTCTGAACACAATCATCTCCTACCCTTGGTATGTGATGAAAAACTAGCTCATGAGGATAACATTGTTCTGATGTCTGAAAGAGTGATTTAAAGAAGGATTGAGCTTCATTTTTAAGAGTCTCCGTATCAAAACACTAAATACCATCAATAAATAAGTCTGTTATCCTATTCCTCCTCCTTCTGATGTCCGTTTGAGTGTGGAAAAATTTAGAATTTTTATTTCCAAATTTAATCCATCTCTTCCGAGATTTCTGGAACCAAAGCATTTCCTACCACTTCAGAATAGTATTATATTGATCCTGAAGGTTGTGCTCAAAACGAACCAAATCAAAGGATATCATTTGATCAAGCTTCTCATGAACCACCTTAATTCTTGCCTCTAGTTGTGGTTTCCTGCAAAAAATGTTTCCAAAACAATCTTTATTGAATTGGATGGATTGTTCCTCAAACTTCTTCAGCTTGTAAATAACGTTTCTATTCGTCACTTGCCACGTCTTCACAATCAGAGGCTCATAATGAGGATGAGTTGTCCATGCTAATTGGAAGTGAAACAAGGGCATCTTCTTGCTAGGGGATTTAAAGCAATGCATGACGAGAGGGTTATGATCTGAATTATAAGGTGGTAGCACCTCCAGAAGGGCATGGGGAAACAAAAGCTCCCAATCTGGATTGGCAAGAGCATGATCCAATTTCTTCCTTGTATGGCCTCCATTCTGAACATTTCTCTCCTCCAGGTAAAAAATCCCCCAATTGTGTGCAAATCAAGAAGGTTACAACTTGTTAAGGTCTGGGCAAAGAGTTGAGCCATAGAAATATTAAAGGTACTCCCTAGGACTTCATTACAGCTTATAATTTCATTAAAGCCTCCCATGAGTAACCAAGGACCCACGATTTGATTCCCTAAAAAAGAAGGATGATCCTAAAGGGCTACACGCGCCATAGAGTTTGGGGAACCATAAACTCCTGAACAAACCCACATTGTAGTCATGAGATCATGAGAAGCGTTGACCTCTTGAGAGGCCACTTGTTGCACTTTTCCACAGAACTTGGAACCACCTCCATATTGTTTTGCTGATTGTCATCTCTGTCCTCAAGCGGGATCTCATACATAACAGTAGACACCTGCTTGATGGGTATGGTTGAGCTTGCCCCTCCCTTCATCTCGTAAACCTTAGTATTAGTTTTATTCTTCATGCTCCCTTTATTTTCCTTGGTTACTTCTTTTGATTCTGTCGTCTTGCCCAAAGTAGCATTCTGAAGAAGTTTCCATGTGGGTGTGGCATGCATTTCCCTTGGACGCTTGTTTTTCGACAGCATAAAAGGACTTGCTCCTTTTCTTAAACCCGATGCCTTACCTGCTTCTGTTGAAATATTGTATTTGGTGGGTCCCCAAGCAACACCATTCTTTCTTTGAGTATTATCTCTTAATTGATTAGAGATTTCCTTCCCATCTTTCAGTTTTTTCTGATTATTCTTTCCACGATTCTTGCGCTTGATCACTAATCAATCACAATGTTACGGCTCTTGGTGATTATTGTTATCAATTATTTGCATTGATTGCCCCGCATCAATTTGTTGGTTGCCGTTATTAACGTCTCCCTCACCATTGATTGCGGCTTGATTGGATTCTTATTGCCCCTTCCCAGAAGCAGCAACCATCGTAGCTACATTCTTCTGCACATCCACATTGTTTCCTTGACTAGATGGAATTTGTTCTATGACGCTCACGTTGGATTGATTATCACCATAAGGTTTAGGTTTAGGTTTAGGGCATTCCCTGGATAGGTGACCATAGCATCCACAACGAGAACAAATTCTATGTAGCCCTTCATACTCCACTCGATTCCAGAATTCTCGTAACCACACCCTCCCCACAACCGGTTTTGTGAGATTAATCTCCACACAGATACGAGCAAAGCGTCCTCTCCTGACATCCTTCGTATTGGCATCCACCTTAATAGGTCGATCCACTGCTGCTGCCAAGGCCAGAAGGATCCTTTCATCACAATAAACTAAATTTAGACCTGAAAAACGTATCCATACCATAGTCTTATCAACTTTGGTTGCTGGTGAAATAAAATCTGGAGATCAAATCTGGCACTGTAAGATAGTGATAAAATATCATTAAGAATACACGACTGCCACCACCGCCATCCGGTGGTTCTGTACATGAACCCAAGCCATTCATAGAACAAGCAGAGAACATAAAACCTGTGCCAGAAGCCATTTTTTATTTCATTTAATTTAATATAAAAATATCTCAATAATTTGTTAAAACATTAAGGTAGTTATTTTAAAGATGATACTTATTATAAAAATGAATTTTTATGTTAAATTATAATAGAATAAATAAGGAAAGATTAGAGAAGAAGTTCATCTAAATTTGAGTAAGAATATGGTAGAGATAAGTTATTGATCTACTTAGTCTTTTAGCCGACTTAGACAATAGACTTTCGTTCTATTAAGGTGTTAGAAAGGAATTATGATTGTGAATTAGGTATAATAACATTTTGCAATAAGTAGATTCATATATGAAAAGCAATACATTTAAGCTTTTTTATTATTTTAGCCTAAATAAGACATTTAATATTTGTGCATTATTAAGGACTAGTTCAATTGGTGAAACACTGTGTGTTATTATTAATCTACTGGAGTTAGTATATGTTGAATACAAATTTTAAATAATATATACTACAGTCATTATATATATTTTTATTATTATTTTGTATATGTATTAATTATATTGTTATATATAATATATCACTATATACTATATATAAATCTTATATATATTATTCATAAGGTATAAAATATATATTATGTAATATGT
>JAMLFT010004443.1:0-19577 GCA_026544285.1 Pachyrhizus erosus | reverse complement strand
GTTTAAAATATAAAAGATTAAAATAAAAAATATAAAAATATAAAAGATAAAAATAATATTATACTATAAAATAATCACATTTCAATAAAAGGAAATAAATATAATATTAGGTGACATTTATCTATAGAGTGAAACTTTATTTTATATATTGATAATTTATATAATTAATAATTTCACATAACTTGACTTGATGGAACCAGTAAGCCCTCCTTAAAAAATGTGAACTGCAAAAGGGCCCTCGAGAAAGAAAGATATTTGGGCCTATTGGGTGTCTAAATGGAGACGGGCCTAAGAGCAAACAGTGGCCTAATTTTCATCGACGGTCAGAATGATTTTTGGAAGCAAAAGAGAAATCAGAAGCGTCAAATGTGAGAAGCCCGGGGCAGAGAGCTACTACAAAACCCTAACTATCTTATTAGACAAAGTTGTCAAGCCAGCCGAGAAAACCCTATTTTGCAGTCACAGAAGAGGCCATAGCTCGGTAGGTTCGTCTCTCGATTCCTATTCCATCGATGATCTTCCATTGTTCTTTGAAGTCTATTCTCTGTGTTTTGCTGAATGGTTGTTTAGATCTGAGAATTTTACGAGTTTAAGTGTGAATGACAGAAATGGGTGAAGAAGTGAAGGCAATTGTTCCAGAGTCGGTGTTGAAGAAGCGTAAGAGGGAGGAGGAATGGGCGTTGGCCAAGAAACAAGAACTCGATGCTGCCAAGAAGAAGAGAGCTGAGAGCCGCAAACTCATCTACAGCAGAGCTAAGCAGTATGCAAAGGAGTACGATCAGCAGGTGCACCTCTCTCTACTTTGTTACCCTATTTTTTTTTATTTTTCCTGTTTTCCCTCGTTTCTGACCCTCTTCTTCTTCTTCTTGTTTTTTTTATAAATTTTTATTTTATTTTTATAGGAGAAGGATTTGATTAGCTTGAAACGCGAGGCCAAGCTGAAAGGTGGTTTTTATGTCGATCCAGAGGCTAAGCTCTTGTTTATTATTCGCATTCGTGGGTATGTGTTTTCTGTTTATTAATATTTACTTCATCCGGGATTTTAAGTTTGTTCTAACGTATGTAATTCTGTTTTGTAAGTATTAATGCCATGGACCCCAAATCAAGAAAGATCCTTCAGCTGTTGCGTTTGAGACAGGTATTACTTGTGTAGTTGTAATTATAGAATTGCTCCACAGATGTTTGATGCTTTGTTCTATTCGATACCTTGTTATGCTTCTCAATTACACTAGATCTTTGTGGTAGGATAGTTGAAACAGGAAGAACTTTATGTGGTTTTTTTCTTGGAGAAACAAAAAAGATGGGGAAATAAAGTGGGAGTAGTAAAAATTAATCATAGAAGTATTGTAAATTTGTAAACCAATCATCTTGCTGCTTTCATTGTGTTCTCCATGCAAGGGTTTCATGGTTGATCATTGGGCTTCAGGGTGTTGTTTGGTTGTATGAGAAGTTAATCATGTGAGCCGTTAAACTGCCTGTCCTTTGAAGAACAGAAAACTCAATCTAGTTAGAAATGATTGAATGCTTGAAAAGTGTTTTGTTATGCATTGTCTTGTGTTTGGTAGTATGATTGTAATACATTCCATGCAATTTGTTGCCATTTGAAGGATATAATCATGCAAAACATTACAGTGAATATTTTTATCAATATTAAAGCAATTAGAGGATGCTGATCCTTATCTACTTGTGAAACAGATCTTCAATGGTGTATTTCTCAAAGTTAACAAAGCCACAATGAACATGCTGCACAGAGTTGAGCCTTATGTGACTTATGGGTATGCTAACATCCTTTATTTACCTGTTTAATTGTGATGATGCCTCTTGTACCACCTAAGGAGACTTCTGTCTTTGTTGTAGATACCCAAATCTGAAGAGTGTGAGAGAACTTATTTATAAGAGAGGGTATGGAAAACTAAACAAGCAGAGAACTGCTCTAACTGATAACTCCATCATTGAGCAGGTATGTTAATTTGCATTTTTTTAATTTCAATTTGAATTTTCATTCACTGCATGCTGCTAACTTACTTTGATGACAGGCTCTGGGCAAATATGGAATCATATCCACTGAAGATCTCATCCATGAGATCATCACTGTTGGACCTCACTTTAAGGAGGCTAACAACTTCCTTTGGCCATTTAAGCTCAAGGCTCCTTTGGGTGGCTTAAAGAAGAAGCGAAACCACTATGTTGAGGGAGGTGATGCTGGAAACCGGGAGAACTACATCAATGAGCTAATCAGAAGAATGAATTGACCTGTGGCACTGTTCAATCAGTGATTAGTTGGCTTTAGATCAATATCAGACTATTTACGTATCCGAAATTTTGCGAATAGCACATTTCTGACTTTGATAAATCTTTTTGCTAAGGTTGAATGTTTTTCGTTTTTTAAATCTGAGAGTGGTATAATTTATTTTAAAATATTGCTATTATTCATATGCTTAGAAAGCGTAGCTTTCTGTTCTGCAGTATTTAGTATGAAAGACCATATTTGGATTTGTTTTCGAGTTCCCCGTTCTGAAATTCTTTTGGTGTTTTCCAAGTCCTTTTGCGTAAGTAAGTAAACGTCAAGTAGAAATTCTGGAGGGTTGATTTATTGTATTGATGTGTAGTGTTCGAAAGGGCTAAGTTTCGATAAACTAGCGGTATTCCACTTTTTACAACGATATTTAATGTCATTATTAAAATATTGTTTTTTCATTAGCGAATGAAAAATCATATAATGTATTTTCTTGAAATATAATAGGTTATATTAATTAGCGAATGAAAAATATATGATGTTAGGGAATTATGTATTGATTCTACAATTTTAATGTTTTACAAGTCCTTTTGCGTAAGTAAACGCCAAGTAGAAATTTGGAGGGTTGATTTATTGGGTTGATGTGTAGTATTCGAAAGGGCTAAGTTCCCATAAACTATTGGTATTCCGCTTTTTACTACGATATTTGATATCATCATCAAAATGGTATTATTTTCCATCAACAAATGAAAAATCATTTTAATGTATTTTTTTAAAATATATCTTAGTAAAAATTTAATTAATTTTTTATTTTTAAATGTAAGTAATTTTTTCATTTAATTATATTTAATTTATTTTTATATGTAAATTTTTTCTAAATAATAAAGATGATTTATAAAGAATTTTATGAAATTAGGAAGATTTAATACGGTTAATTGATTTTTTTTTAATGTGTGGATTTTTTTAAAAGAACAGAGAATAAATTAGATTTTATTAGCGAACGAAAAATATATGATGTTAGGAAATTATGTATTGATTTTAGAGTTTTTACAGTTATGGAGTGTTTGTTTTATGTCATTTTTTATTTTTAAAAATATGATGATGGCAGGTGGATATTTGATATTTTTTATGAAAATGAAAATAATTGTTTATAATAAATTAATTTTTTAAAGTTATTAAAATATTTTTAAATATAATATTTTTAGAAATTTAGGAAGTTATGATACTATATTTTATTATTAAGTGAAAGTTGTGTCTCATATTATCTCTTGAATAAATATTGGGTATTTGATATTCTCATGAAAATAAAAGTTGTTTATAATAAATATTTTTATTTTATTTTATTCTTTTTCACTTTTATTTTTTAATATTTTAATTAAATATATTTTAATCTTTTTTTAAATTAACAAATATTAAACAACCATGTTCTCGAAAATATCATTTTCAAGTATAATGGTTTCTTGTGCATTTTTTTGTGTGAAGTTATTGCAGTATTTAGAAACCTACTCCATGCTTATTAAGGTTCAATATACCTGCAGAAGGCATGCGCTGATTATCATCTTTCGTCACTACAGTAGTCTATAGCCAAAATCGATTGGGATCAGGACAAGATGATGATTCTGAGCTACCTAATAATGTCTCGCAGTCGAGGGATACTGCTCAGACCATGTGCTATCAGGATGGTAGCTGCATCATATTCCTCTTTACTTCTCGTAATCAAGCAAAAAGCTAATGTCATACGAAACTACTCTTACCAGGCCAGCCAAGAGAGACAAGATTTCATTGAACAATCAGCACACTACCTCGAGGTACTAATAGGCATTCTCATAGTTGATTAATAATTACACCTTGCCATGGACTCTTACCTTTTGTGTTTTTCTTTTTTTTTATGGGAACCATGGACTCTACCTAAAGCAAAGGCCAGGCTACCATTCGGCAGTGGCAATTGCAATTTCATGTAATCAACTTTATCTACCACAATTCTTAATAAATTCTTTATTATTAAATAAGAATCAACCAATTATAAGACTCATTAAACAGTGGCATATATGATTTTGTAATCGTGAGTAAATTTCAACTAATAATAGTGTCAAAAATAATATATTAAAGAATGCGTTACTGACATACCTCAATTACATTTTACTGTGAACTACGATACTCGCTGCAAGTGACAGGAACAGCAGGACACAAAAAAGTTACCGTTTCTAATTATTCATTGAACTTAGCATCGTAGCATTGTTTAATTTTTATATGCCTTCTAGTCTTTCACACTCGAGGTCGCTCAGATGTTACGTTTCGGTGAAGGGGAAAGCATGAGTTCTTGTGCACTAATGTATCAAGAGCTGTCCAGTGTCGACTCGACTGGAGGCGTGTAACTAAACTTCGTATTTCCTTCAGAACTCTTGATACCGGGTAAAGCTAAAACCATTTTTCATAAATGCTTTGATAATATGAATGAATATGAAGAGGGTGTCGAATTTATTGAAAGCTTTCACTTGACAAGGTCGCCTCTGTCGGAGGATTGTGGGCCTCAATATCAACATGCCGAATACCAGGCACGAGATTCTGGATCTCCTTCTCTAACCTATCTACTTCACTTCCTAAAGCAGTAACTACTTCCTCACCTGTCACATCTTACAACTGTAAGCATGCAATTACTTAATCAGTAAGACTAAAAGGATAAAAAATTACTACTGCATACCATAATTTGACATAATCTTCATTAGAGAAGTATCATCCTTCTGCTTTGCAGCTTCACGAAACTGTAAATAACACAAGAGGTGGTACTAAATCAACTTGGTCGTTATGAAAGTTACATATCTTAAGATTGTAAACCACAGAATGAGGTAGATAACTGAGGGAAGCTAGGTAATGGAACTATTGTTGAAGGATCCGGAAAGCCAAAAGGAGGAGGTAACCTACACTAGTCATGCCCAAAGAGCCGGAATATATTATTTTAAATGAGCACTAATGCCCCTAGGATAGTTTTCATGTAGGCTAATTGCAAATGCACATATTTTAAACAGGTGCAATGCCTTCCAGTTTTGCTAGAAAGTACAAAAGCAGCAGCAGGTGAATAATACTAGTAACAGCAGCAGAACATAGCAGCATATTATTATCTGAGATTTTACATGAACATTATAAAGGTGTATTTACCTGTCTTGCCCACTCTTCACGTCCAGTCCTCTTAAGATAATTTTGCACCACCATCTCTCCATTAAAATCTGTTTCATTAAGAATGATCAGCTAAACACCATCATGCTTAATTCTTACCATTATCTGAATTTAACATGTTATGGATGTCTACAGTAAAGTTTTAAATTTACTCCCTCTGTCCTCAAATATAAGGAAAAAAATCAGTGTTAGTCTCAAATATAATTTTTTTAACTAATTTTATCTTATTTAATACTACTTTCTCTAAAATATCTTTCATTTAATTGAGGTGTTAATTCCAATGACTCTTTTTATGTCTGATATCAAGTTCCAATGAAAGGTAAATTGAAAAAAAAAATTTATTTTAATTGCGATTGGTGCAATTAATGTGGATAACTAACTTTCTTAATTATCGTGAATTTTATTTTTTTCTTATATTTTAGACCAAAGGGAGTATTATATTGAAATCTCTAACTTTAGGTCTATTTGTTTGTGCTATTTATTCAAAAAATAATAAATCATTTTTTAATTAAAAATATGACAATTAGACTAGTTTTGGGGGTATAGAAAAAATCCTCAAAGACACAGTTTTAATGCTTTTCTCATAAATTAGAAAGAGTGGCCTCTAAAAAAGCTATACCGTAAAAGCTTCTTTTCCCCCATTAAAGTTTAATGAAACATATCCTTATCCTACTGTTCTGACTTCTGAGTACTCCTAATAGATAGCAACAATATAAACATTGAAAGCACAGACATAGTATGCTATACAAATTGAATCCTAGAAGAATAGCATATGTTTCAAATAACCAAAAAAAGGTGATGAAAAAATATAGTGAACCTTATTGACCATAGGATTTAATGTATAAAAGGATCAAGATTATTGAAATAAAATAAGACCTTTTGGCTATCTTTGTATTGATACAAAGAGATGGGATGGAACGGAGTAGAATAGATTAGAACGAAATGGAAAAAAACCTTCATTCCATTGTAGAGACTTTGGAATTTGGATATTTTATGATGGAATGAAACAAAATTTGCATTCCATCTCATTCCTCCCAAATTAAGAGGAGAGAAAAATGAAGGTAAACAACGGAATAGGAACACACTAATTTCTATTATATTCTATCATCAATTTACCGACCCAAGCAATGGAACATAATACCATTATATTTCATTTCCTTCCTTTTCATCCTCTTCTATCAATTCAAACATAGACTTAAAGTCAATAACTGTCAAGACCACACATGATAAATTGTTTCTAAAAAGATAAATAAATATTATATTTTTTTAACCTATCATCGAATTAAAAAGTTCTTTCTCTTTTTACAAAAATCACAAACAAATGGGCCATATTCTAAATAAAGGAAAATTTCAGAAATATATCCACAAGCAAAACTACATAAAAAATAGTAACAAAGATGAAAAAGGTAACCTATTTCTGCCTTAAATCTGAAGAACCCAGGCCCAATAACTTCACTTTTGCAATCATAGAGGGAATCTACAACCTAAAGCACAAAAGTCACCTTAGTCAAATGAGTGATAACAAAGTTATTATATGATTTCCACAGAAACTAGCAAAAAGCTTGTACCGGGTCATTTTTCAAAAACTGAAGTACTTTCTCCATATCATGGTCATCCATAGCTCTACCAATCAAAGCATGCCGGTTTCTTTGGATAAGAAATATGGCTACCTGCATGGTTAATTCAGTATGGAATTAAAATAAAATAAATACCACCTCAAATGCCTGGGGAATTTTGGCTGGCTTCTGAAACTCTTTACCATTCCAAGTAAGTTGCCAACCACAATTGAACCTATGGGATCATAAATGGCATTTCCAGTAACGTTCACTGCAACCAATGAAGCCCCAGCAATAGCAAGTCCAGTGACTGCAGCACCATCCTACATATTTTGCTACTGTATATGAGAACAAACAACCAGATAAAATCTTAATTCATTGCTAATGGGGCGTTTGTTTCAAGTTATGTTGTTACATTTTCAAAAATCACATTCCTAGGAATGATAATCCTGGATATATCTAAAAATATGTTTGTTTCACTTTTAATATTCTTGGGAATACTTTGGAGTTACAAAATAACTACCCACATTCCCACCCCCACAGCATGAGAATAGAAATGCTATGCAATTTTCCTGAATAAGAGATACCCAAGAATATTTGTGGATAACCTCCTAACAAACATGGGAATAAGTATTTCCACTATCATATTCCCAGAAATAAAAAATTAGTTTGTGAAACAGACGGTTCCTAAAGGGCTTAAAAACTAAATAGACAGATAGATCCATGTTCCATAGCCCATTTAAGGGACAAATATGCAACTCCTCTTAACAATACAAGTTTTAAGTCGTTCATCTCTGCTAATTTTTTTTTGTGCAAAATGACAACAAAAATACATTGTCTTTATCATGGTCCAAGAGGAGCATATAAGTCGAAGTTCCATCTAGTTAAATAACTAGGAAAACATACCTAGCTTTTAAATAACTGTTTCTGAGGAAAAATACAGCCAAAAATATGTAATAAGTGATAAGTAATTCATTAAAAATATGGAGCATCGACAATTCTTGTTTAAACCAAATAAATGTAACGTGTTTGGGAACCAAAGATAAGTAAGTGCAACAAGTTACCACCTCTGTCATCACAGCAACAGATGTAGGATCATGGCCTCGCCAAATATAGTCTCTTAATTTCATTCCCTCCGCAGCTGCACCTTTCTTGACAGCTTGTATGGCAACAATAAGAGAGGCACCTAAAAGAAAATGCCCATTGAAAAAGGAAAGGATGGAAATAGACAAAGGAAAATAGACTACATCCAGACTGAAATGCAGACAGCAGTACCTTCAATGACGAATGAACCGCATATCACCAAAGCTGCATAATGCATATTCTCAGGGGGCTGAAAAGGAAAGCCTCAAATGTCAACAACTTGAATAAAAGAAAATTCACCAATGAATAAAATAAGCAAACTGACAATAATAAAAGATGAAAGAAGTTAAATACTTTGATTTCAAAGATCCAATTTGGTTAAATACCTGTGCAATCCACAAGTTTTGAACTCCATGAACAACAGTGGCACCAGAACCAAGACAAAATATCCCAACAGCAGATATCAAGGACCACACGAATCTTTCCTTAGAATAGCCATAACTGTAGAAATAGAAGACACATTGCCATTATAACACACTGATTAAATTCCAGTTTCCAAATTCATGCAAAGATAAAAGCAGTATCTCAGTTCAACCCATGACATAGAAATGGATGCCATAACAAATTATTATCATATTTTGAGTCCAGTTAGATTTTGCACAATTACTGATTGGAGCACTATTCACAGAATCATATTCAAAAGCCAACTATGCATTCATATTTCATCCATTATATGCATTATTGTTGCTGAAACATACAGCATGTGAATGACAATGCATATTCAGCATCAGAGATTCAGAAATCAGCTCCACATTGAGTAGATGGCAAAAAAATTGGGAGCCAGGGGTGACAAACATAATCAACACAAACTCACGGATGAATAGCATCTGGTGCACGCCTTGAGCTAGATAAGCCATAAGCAAGTAGTGCCTACAAAATAAGTTATGCAGCACACATCAGTTTCTTGTTTACATTAAGGATCACACGGTAGAATGTGAACTGCCTAAGGCTTGTTTTGATAAGTTTTGCCATAAGCACTTATAGAAGATGAAAAAAATGAAATAAGCTTCTCCTACTACCTGGTTTGCAAAATCGGCAACTGAGTGGACGACTTCAGCTAACATAACATGACTAGAGGAAGCGAACCATACTCCAAATTTGAGTGAAAAAACAAGAAAGTTACACCACAAAGCAGTTTTAACAGCTCGCTGACTACAACAACAGAAACGAGGTGGTGGTTATTGGGACAGATTACGTTACGGAAGCATAATGGTGAGACATTAAAAAAAATAAAAGGAACCTGTGGCGATCATTGAGTTCAATGTTGGTGGCTGGCTTAGCTCTGGTAAAGAAACCTGGAAGCGAGAAGAGAAAGATAAGAAAAAAGTAGAATCATAATCGAAAGAGAAGTAAAATGAGGCCTCACGTACTGCGATGATAGGGAAAGCGATGAGCATTAAAGCCGAGAAGAAGGAATGGTGAATGTGAATAGGAGGGAACAATAGGCGGTGGATGGTGGTCTGGTTTGACGAATACGACGGAGAGGGAATGATAGGCGTGGTGGTGAGAGCGGCGGAAGCGAGAGCGGAGAAGATTATAGGATGTTCGCATTAATTCAAAATTATTGATGGAACCCAGCGTCAGCTTGTGTCAAAAATCAAAATCAAAATCAAAATCAAAATCAAACAAACTAGGGCTTTAAGCTACCAAATCATAATCCACTGACACTGTTATCATTCTGAGTCTCAACGTCGCTTCCTCTTCTTCTTCTAAGACTTCAAGCGAAGTAGCATTAACTACTTCTCTCTTTCTCCAACAACACGCAAACGCACACACCATCACAACCAAATCCCTTTTTTCTTTTTAAGTTTTTCGGAGAAACCTTTGCAGATCATTAACCGAATTGCTTCCACACTTACTGTGTCCACATTTGGTTTACTTCAATACTAATACCAATAATCTCATCAATTTATTATACAGATTATATTTCTCTTATTTTATTGTTTTTTTTTTTTTTGGTGCCAGAAAATTGATTTATCATTGCTATAAATAATTGATTTTATGAGAAGTGAAAGATTATGTTATATTAGCTTTTTAACTAATTTGAAAACTTGTGTAATCAAAATAACATTATTTGGTAAAGGAGTTTATTTCATTTTTTTTCCTCTCACTAACATTCAACTTCTGCTTTTACCTTCTTATGGTTAGGGATCCTTAACGTTTCTCTCACTCTTGCCTTCCTCGAGTCTCATCAAATATTACTTTTGAGTATAACATTATTAAAATTATTATATATTTTTTTTATGTTATGACATTTTATTTAATAAAATTATTTTAACGTGAGAATAAAATTAAAAAATTTATTTTCTAATGTTTAAGTACATAAGTTATTTAAAATGAATTACAATCAGAAAATTATTTATTATTTAAAAATATATACACCTACCAAATTTCAAATAATGCCCTCCTTCTAAAGAACTATAAATTATTTATTATCAACTAAAAATTATTAAGGCTTGTCCCAAATAACTAAAAATATACAAATGTTTACAACATTTACCAAATACTTGGCATTTCAAATTCCAAACGTGTCACAAATGATAAACCATAAATTTAAATCTCAGTTCATTTCTTCGAGATAATGTAAATACAAGTTCTTTTATAAGTATTATTTAATTTCAAAGATTTTTCTTACCTTAGATTGGGACATCATTTCTTTCTGTAAAATTTTTATTACCAAAAGATAAATGCTCTCCTCGCTAATTGTTTTAAAAAATAAAGTTTAATGCACTGTATTCTATTTTAAAATAAATAAGCATCTTAATAAGGGACATTTCCCCCCTTGTTTATGCAACTTTGAGTGTCACCAATGGCTAGTTTTGAGCATCATATCATTAATCTTCAGACATTAAGGTTAAACTGAAAATTTAAACATTTTTTCCATTTACTTTAAAACTTCACTCAAAATCTTATAATAGATTTCTTAAAGTATGCGAATTTGTACAGTGAGAAAGTAAAAAAAATACAATAAAATTACATCCAACTTTGATTTAAATTGAAACACCTTATAAACTTCACTCACTTTAAATCAAGGGCATATATGTCCTTACATTTTTACTTAATACACTTTAGAAAAATCAAATTCCAAAATCATTTCATTTTATAAAATTCCAAAATTTATACTATAAATCCAATAGTTATTGACAATGCTAATAAGAATAATGGAGAGAAAGACAAGAAACTTGTCTATATTAAAAATATATCAAAATAAGGTACATGTTAATAATATTTAAGGAGTAGAATATAATAACTCTTAAAATAAAGTATATGTAAGCTTCATCCACGATTCAAAAGTGTAAATGCCTTTTCTGGACTCTTGTAATAGATTTGTGTTCCTATATTTTATTTTCTTTGCAAAAGTGATTACCAAGCAGTAGTTGTATAGTTAATTCTTTCAAATATTAGAATTAGTGGGCAAACATGATTCCAAAGTGATTTTATTCACGTTCATGGCTTTGGCAAAAGAAATGGCCCCATACGAAATTATTTACTTTTTATTTATCGTATTACTCGAGTTGTTTATCTTTTAGGTCAATCCTTTTTTCTAAATATAAAAAAACAGAAATTAACATCCTGCAAACTAATTAAACATCGGTCCAGACAACAAAAAATGGAGAATGGTTGAATACAGAAAACCGCTTATAGTACCATACCAAATTTCATTAAAGAAACAAAATAAGGGTACAAGACTACTTCGCGCTCCATAAAATTCCGTAGCAAGTTAAAACACTACCCTTGTAGGTAGGGAGTATCTTCTATTCAATGCGCAGATATATGCCTCACTTATATAATGCTCTGAAAATTTAGTTCCAGAAAAAAAAAAATTAAAATAAAGGAGAACAACCTATTAGCCATGAATTTCAAAAGGGTCATGCATCAGCAAAAGGTCAGGTCACCTTGAACAAACCCATTTTAAGAACTTCAATGAAGAACTATTTCCTATATTAGATAACATCTGTGGCTGAATGAACCCCTTCCCTTCCCAGCCTCATAACCTCCTCCCAATGGGGAAATGGTGACATCTTACAAGCTTCATAATGGAACAAACTGCTCTTCTTTAATTTTGGTAAACGGGGTTCAATCAGCAATGGTACAGAAGAATGGATATCTAACCTGACCGACCTTCCTTCCTGCCACCTATTTTAGAAAAAGGTTTTTGTTTCTCATTTAAATTCCCAACAAATCCATCCTCGTGTCTGGTTACAATCCTTAGAGGGTGGGCTTCCGTGTTGAATACCCATTCATCTAATGGGATGACTGAAGAAGGTGAAAAGAGAAGATAAAAATACTTCAGAGTCTCCGCAAGAAAGAAACTTTGCATCATGTTGTCTTTGACTCCACTACTAACCTGAGAAATTTGAACAAGTGATAATACATCAGTAGGCAGAATAGCTGCTAAGGATATTATTAAATGGTTGTCCAGCATTAGACAAACGTCAAAGGAAGCAAGAAAAAAAATTGGCAGAAATCATTAGAGTAGCAAGAAGCTACGGCCCATGGCCCGTGCCAACAATTCCATTGAGCAAATAATATACAGCCATATATTCATCAAACAAAAGTAGGCATGACGTATGAATAGTATGGTTTACACATTCCAAAACCTCCAAATTCCCAGACTAGACAATGACCGCAAAGCCTAAAAGCAACATAATTCTCAACACCTAATGCCTATGAAAATAAGCATTCAATTGATAAAAAGCACATATAGAATGCCTCTATATAATCTATCAAAGTGCTGAATTCAATGAAGGCTTTCTCTGACGAACCGGAACAGATAATTCTAACTTTTGATAAGATATACTTTAAACAAAAACAATAATGATGCAAACAAAATCATATTATTAAATGTGAAATTGAGGCGTGCTTACATCCTTCAGTCCAACATAGCCTGTCTCTATGCGGGAGTTCTTCTCAAAAGCTTGAAATATATTCCAACCCCATTCTTGGAAAGTTTTGTTGCCAGTTAGACGCCAAAGGTAAAAGAGGGACTCAACTGTCTCTGGCCTCAGTATGTTCCATGATGTCCCCACACTCATGTCCTTAAAATTCAAAAATAAATTTCAGATCCCACAATTTTCAAATTGCACATCACAAATAAACTAATAACTAACCTGCCCAGAATGAAAGAAATAGTTCTCTCCAGCTAATTTTGTTGGAGTTGATTGGTAGAAGTTATAACATGTCCAAGCAAGCTGCAAAGAAAGGTACATACCTTCAGTGATTACCTCATAATATCAACCATTGCACAATAAAATATCCACATGCACTAGAGAAGGAGTGCACAATGCAATTCCCTATAGGTTGTCTCACATATTAAAACATCACATACAGTCTCTACTTCCACTCACATTGGATAATTATTAGAATGACGACAAAATTCTTAGTTATATCTTAGCACATTGTCTGTTTTAAACTAATGATAAGTTTCTTGCAAAAAGAAAGGGGAACAGGCTTCCTGAAAGGAAACATAGATAGAAACATCCTCCTCTCTCAACACTTTAAAACAGGCTTTGGAAATCATGCTAATTTACCCGAGAGCATAATATTTAAATCAAATTGACAACATCATGATTTGAATCCAAGCAGCTTAATAATTCCTAATCGGGAAAATATTTACTAAACTTACAATGATGTGAAAACCATATGTAAATTGACAGATCAAGACCAAAACTCGATCAACAGAACAAGCGCATGAGAATTTACTAAATAGGCTATTAAAAATACCTCTTCTGCAAGTGACAGAAACTTCTGTGAGTCATCAGCATCACTGTAACCAAATGATCCCAAAGCAATCATCCCTGGAGCAAAGCATGCTAGTTCGTCCATCTGCAGGTACTCAGTTGAATGAAAAATTATACCAACACCCAGAACATCATATGGTAAGTACTAAATATGAGAATATCAGTATTGTAAATGTAATATCATACTTTGTTTGTGAGAGATCCTCCATTCTTCTCACATATATAAGCAAAAGAAGATGGTGTTGATCTCCTAATCAAACTTGACAGACCTTTCATTGATTTCTCCCACATATCTCTGTTTTCAAGATTCCAGAAAGAAATGGATGAAAAAAAAGTTAACGAACTCTTGCACTTATTCAATATTTATGTGAAAGGAAAATTGAAATGTCTATAGCCAAAAAAATTTAAAAGACTAATACAAATTCTCTCATTAAACCAAGGAAGTAAAATTAGATTTAGCTACTACCAGTACCGTCTACCACAATGACATGGATTCCTTTATGAATTCATCAATTTAACATATTAACCCAAAGGGCAGAGATGTGATAAAGTAGGTGCATTATTCTCACCTATAATGTTTTACAGCTGATGTCTTATTCCCTTGTATCCAAACTTTAAGCAAGTACTCATAAAAACTGCAACAAGATTGTGTCAATCACCACCAGACCAAATTAACAAACAAAGAGTAAAATTGTTAGAATTTAATAACATCCAGATCATACTAATAAATGCAGATCATATTCATGTAAAAGATGGTTGCTAAATTGTGTTAGTACCTATCACCCATGGCACCAAATGTGATGGGAGAGTAGCCTGCTGCCCCACTATGAGGATTAATGTAGATGGGAAGTAATCCATCATCAGGAAATGTTTTATTAAGCTGGGCTATTACATTTTCCACCTAAAACATCATCGCGAAAACCAATCAGTGCATTGCTAGAAAAATTGCATGCAAATGCATTACACAAATTAAAGGCACAAGCAATTAACTGATGCCCTTAAAATATACAGTATTACAGTCAAACTCCAATCAAGTACAAATAAGGCCAGTAGTAGTGGTACAAACAGCCAGGCATCAATTGAGCATACTTTAACACATAAACGGCACCAGCACTGCAATGTCTTCCTGTAATTATATTTGATTTTGACCAACAAAAATGTAAACCCCACCCCACTCCACCCCATCCCTTAAAAAATAGAACACATAGGATCAAAATTAAAAACCTTCTGCTGATACTTTGGATCTCCAGTCCTTTGAGATAAAACAATGAATTCCAGTTGTTCAGTGCCAGAATCAGCCAAGATACTCTCACCCTTGACAAAATAAAGACAAAAAGGAATTAGAGACTTTGATAAAGTTAGCTCTGGTGATCGTGACACATAATAGTCAGATTCAGGAATCCAACACTAATCCACAAATAAAAATCAATCGATAAAAAACCCAGAAGAACTAACATAGAAAGTCTTTGAATTTGATCAGGCATGTGAATGATATTTGCATATCAACTAGCCAAAATTCATGATGAAATACTAATTTTCTATGATAAAATAAGGAAAAAGCAATATAATGAGTCAATACTCAGCCAAAAAGGTCCCAAAGTTGTGCCTTATCTATATACATAAAATTTAATGTTTCTTAAAAGAAAGACCTAACTAAAGCTAATTTTGAGAGGAGAGGCTGCTCAAAAACAAAAATTCTTGAGTATTGCATCAAAACATAAAATATCTCTTATTTTTTCCATTAAAAGCTCATCCAAATCTGCCTTGAACAACGGATCCATTTTCATTAATTGTCTGAAAACCAGTATGAAGCATAAAAATAAACAATAATTTATAACTACAATATTGAAGCTTAGAAAGCAAGACTAAGGATTATATAAACCCATTAAAGCCACATCTCTGACTCTAATGGTAATAAAAATGTAAACAATGCCAGGTAGTTAAAATCAAGGACTACAACCGATCGAAGTAATATCCCAAATAGAGTTCAGTAAGACTGAAATGCACAAAAAGAATTCATAATTTACCCCAGTCCAACTAGGGTTGCGTGCTCGTCCATGTGACAAATTGATAATATTGTAAGGAATTCCTGTAGGCGTATTCCATGCAGGTAGTAGTCTGTCTGCAATTTCTCTAGCTTTGTTGAGGAAAACTTTGTCCCCTGAAAGATCATATGCACTAAGAAGACCACCTACTACTCTGGATTTTGGAGGAAATAGACCAACAAAGAAAAAGATTAAAAAAAATATTAGTTGTCTAACACATGAGCTCACAAATATAATTTTCTAAATGGGGAAGGGACTTCAACTGCAAAGTAAACCTTATAAAGTAACCTTATGGTTGTCTCAAAAACACTTGCTTCATAATCCTTGTTAAAATCCAAAGAGTTTGCGACCCATCTGTCAGAGCAACTTCTTATTATGACAAGGAATGCAACAAAGCATAACCAAGAGTATCACAATTAAACATTAAAGAGATGAACATAGCAGGCAACTGAAACAAATATATATAACTACTATGTCTCAGTTCAGAAAAAAAATTTAGCAATGAAGAGTGAATAGTGGCAATAAGTATGTATTAGAAATCAAATCTTAGGAGTTAAACTATATCAACATGAAGTTGCCCCCAGTAGAGCATTAAAATTGAAAGAGAAAAGTAGAAAAGAATGAATTTTCTACTCTACATGCAAGTATCTTTACCAAATATAACTTTAGAAACAACCTCACCACTATTGATTTCAAATATATATAGAGATATGATCGAAGCAAAAAAAGAACAAGATCAGATGTTCATATTATAGTCAAAAGTTACACTCACTCTCGTGCTTTCTGAAACTGTTCATTGAGACCCATAATATATAGTGTGTCGAGCGAATCTATTAAAGTTGCTCCAAGACCTCCAAAGCTGTTGACACCATTCTTTGATTGTGGCTGGTAGCAACAAAAAAAGTAACTACTAATTTCAAAAATAGTAAATTTAGAGAACAAATAAAATAATTATTTTTATGAAAAACAAACCAATATTTATCATGTACTATTTAAGAACACGACAGCATGCATTTAGTACAGGGACACATTTGTATCATCTTTTATAACCACATCAAATTTTGGATGGTTATGCAATGAAAGCAAAAGTGTGCTATCCACTTGCGGACTAACGGCTTCAAAGTTTAAATACATAATCCTTATTTTATTCACATCAAATCCAGAATTGTTACATGTTTTAGAATTGGAGCAAAAATAAGTGAACTAAATCTTGATCTGGCAAAGAATCCTGATCTAGGAAAAGAAGCTGAACTTGTGGCCTTTCAACAGAAACTTTAGACATACACAAAGAACCCACAAGAAAAAATAACCTATAAAACCTATCATTAAATAAAAAGTAAAAGGATGATGGTTCATAATAGAGATTCATCATACCTGAAGTTCATCTTGGCCCCATGCATACTTCTCATAAGATCCCCAAGCATGAAGCATTGCTTCTTTTACTTTTTCCCTCCTCTCGATATCAATGGGATCATCTAGGACCTCTTTACTAAACTTGGTAGCTTTTCTCCTCAAGTCAATATTCCCAGCAGTATGACCTTGCTTGTTATTTAACTCTTCCAACTGAAACAAGTCTAATTGCTTAGCCCCCACCCCAGGAAGATTAATGAAAAGCTTTTATAACACAATTCTATATTCATCAAATAAGAACCCTTGGCTGTAAAACATCTGCAAGGAAAGGGTTTACTAGCTAACAGCCAGAGCAAGATTGGATGCAGAATGAGAATTCACACTGGAGAATTTTGTTACAAGCCAATTGCAAGGTATGGGATTCTAGTATGGGGTTCATAAGGCCTTGGGGTCTCCAAGTACAACAGTTAACTTATGTGGTGAGGATTTCCAAAGGATCTGATCAGATTTCAATCAGTTTGAAGCAGAATTCATGTAGAAAATGCAAGATATGAAGTATGAATAGCCTATCTCATTGCTTGCGTTTATTGTTTGCAAATCAATTGTTTCTTAGGAACTATAGACTGGACTAAATGTAGCAGAAGAAGCAACACATCTAAAAGGTTAAGCATTTGATAGTTTCTTACCAAATTTTGCAAATCAGTCACTTTGTTCTGTAGCTCAGAAATTTCAACCTGTATTTAGCAGATAAAATAGGTTATATACCGAAAGTCGAAAAAATATTTGATCCTCCCTTTATAAAGAAAATTACACTTGAAACAGAAAACAAAGTTGGAATTAAAAACCAATTCAACAGCACATCCTGCTTATGCCAAATAATCACCATCTATCATTACAGTGTTCCATAACTAACAGTAATTCCAATTCAGTAGTTAGGAAGGAAATAAATAAGGCGGTTTTACATCCATTTATTATATTGCAGAAATGATAGAAAGTGGAACAAGCCTTATTCTCCCATCCGGGTACGGGAGCCCATGGTCTTAGAAATATATAACCCCCCAAAGTCTATCTTGCTATATTACTCAGTAAGAATAGATCAATATAAGATATCAGAGATTATGGCACAGTCCCACATAGATACAAATTCAAAGCTATCATTTTAAGAAATCTGACATAGTCACGAACTCGAAACACAAGAGGACAGAAGTTCCATACAAGTGCTGAGAAAATCATGGATGGATAGAAAAGGAGAAAAAGAATCAGATCGAAATCTCAAAGTTGATTGAGCAGAAGGGGAAGTAAGCACCTGGTGCTCTCTGACGAGAGTTTGACGGTCCCAGACAACGAAAGAGACGCAAACGAAGATGATGAAGAGCAGAGAAAGACGCTTTGGGCGCTTCAGGTAATAGGAAGGGTGGCAGTACCTCCATTTGCTGCTCGTCACTGATCTGCTCCCTCTCGCCATTTTTCTCAACAAAGATCTAAGCTTCGCACTTCAGACCAACCCTTTTTTTTTTTTTTTTTTTGTTTCAAACCAACAAAACAAATTCGTATTTGTTTGTCGGAATGCAGATGTGAACAGCACAAGAGCTTTCAGGGTTTATAAGAAGATTCGTTAAAATTGTATTGGGGAAGAAAAAGTAGATCATCAAGTTGGAAATAGAAATGGATAATACCAACCCAATCAACGCTTACTTGGTATCAATTTAATTCAATTCAATTTGCCAAAGTGATGAAGAAGAAGTGCAGAGAGAGCAAGCGGAGACTTCAATTCTCCACGGCATCGGTCCCTTCTCCTCAATTCAAGTCAATTCCTCTAAATTCATTATTAAATAATCACTAACAAATCCTACAACGCTCTTTTATATTTGGTAATTTCCTAATTACCAAAATCACCTTATTATAAAATATAAAACTGTCAAATACTACCAAATAGTGAAATACTCTTTAAATAAAATACCAAAAGTAAAATAAAAAATAACATTCTTTTAATAATTTTAAGTAAATAATATTAAAAGATTATCAAATATATCTTATCTGATATTTTTTAAACACTAGTTAATCAATATTTTTAAAATTAAAGTATAATTTTATTTTATACATATATTTATTTTAAATTGTAATAATGAATGCCTTAAGAGTTAAGATATCCATTGAAAACAGAAAAAAAAAATAACGAAATAAATATTTTATATTGCAAAAAAATTACTGATTTTTTAATGATTTAAAATACTAAGTGAAGTGTAATAAATATTTTTAAGTTGTTAGAAAAATTATTTTCTAATGAGTATTTTTAGGGGACAATGATTTTTATATTTTAAAAATGACTTAA
>JAMLFT010004442.1:0-19578 GCA_026544285.1 Pachyrhizus erosus | reverse complement strand
TAGCAGGACATTACACAGATGAACTCTCCTAACAATTCATAACACAAACAACAATTGAATTTAAAATTCAAATGCATATGCACTAAAACTCCAATAGCCAAAAATAAAATTATACCACAAGCAAATCTAACAGATAATTCAATAAAATACATATATATGTATGTACATATACATATACATACATACATATACATAGAGAGAGATACTAATATATATATATATATACTAATGTAGTTATATATGTATATATACTAATATATTTATATATACATATAGTTGAGTTGAAAATTTTAGAGTTTTACATGTAGATTTTTCTTTTTCAATCTTCAATCTTGAACCTTGACTTCTTGGTTGTTTTTTTTTTTCTATTTTTGGCTTTGACTTGACTTGTGTTTAAAGTGTTTTACTTTATAGCTTTTTCTTCTTCAAAACCCATTAAAAAAAACTTCATTAGATTTTTTTTCTTAAATGCTTGGTAGCTCCATAATCCAAGGGTAATATTTTCAATCTTCTTTTTTATGCTTATAGTTTTTGCATAAGACTAGTTCCTAAAACATTGTTTGTATATGTTTTATAAGGATTGACCACTTTTAGGATGGATGATTGACCCTATAAACCAACAGAAGACTTTTTAGTATCATTTTTCCTCACTCACACACTTCATGAAAAAATTCATAAGAGATCATTCATCTCATAATTTCTCCCAAGTCAAATATTTTTAACTATGAAGTTCTTAAGTGATGGACTAATGAAAAGTATATGCATCTTTTTATAAGTAGTACTAATTAATTCCTTTAAGTTATCATTAATTGTATAGTCTCATTCATTATTGAAAACTTGAAATGCATATCACTTTTACATCATTGGAGTTTTCCAAGTGATTCTAAAGCCTACCACTATGTTTATATTCAGTCTAAATATGTTTTTAAATATCACCAATGTCTAAGAAATTTTGCTAACTTACACTCAATTGTTTTTTAGAATAAATAGGTTAACAAGTTATAACTATAATTATCTTAAAATACACCCAAGATGTTCCTTTGTAACATATTTTATTTGAAAAAAATAAATGGGTCTATTTTAATAAGTGCATATAAGATTTGATAGCTTATACCCTATTTTTTTAGGAGTAAGCTAGCATGCTATATATATATATATAAATGTAATTTTGATTAGTTTGATCGTTGAATTATTATTATATATTATCTTGATTATTTGTATATATTTTACAAAGTATATAATACATAAATTTTGGTGTATATATATGGAGTAGTAAATAATTTTGTATTAATATAATTTTTTTGTACACATGTTTATGTGAAAGGAACTTTTAATCCAATGATGAGTTTTGAGAATAAATTATTTAATTAAAACTTATTGAATGGTGTAATAGTTGATGTAAGTTACACCAATATAATCTAATCCCTCCTATATATGTATATATGAGGAAGGATTAAGTTACTCTAAGAGAGTGACTTCTAATTCTCACTATGCATTTTCTTAAAACCTAATGACTAGAATGAGTTATTGATCTTAATCATTAGATTTTAAGAAAATGATTGGTGAGAATAAAGAATAATTCTTTGTAGAGTTATTCTTATATTAACTTAATCTCTCCCTTCTTTATATATATAGAGAGAGATAGAAAGAAAGAGGCAGATATGAGAAATCAAATGACTCCTATAGTAACTCTCTTAAAGTTACTTCTCATCTTCATCATTCATTTTTGTGAAATCTAATGGTTATATTGAGTAATTAATCTTAACCATTAGATTTTAGGAAACTGAATGATAAGGATAAAGAATAATTCTCTTAAAGTTTTTTTTTTTTTGAGTAACTTGATCCTTACTATCTATCTATATATTTACTATAACATGTACTTGTGCATCACCTGGGAAATTTTAGAGAATGTAAAGAGTAATTTTTTAATGAATTAAAAAAATATAAAAGTATTATTATATTAGTAAAAAATATTTAATAAGAATATACCATGTCTATAATATGAATTTAAATATTAAAAATATAAATAAGTAATATATGAATGTAATAAAAACTTATAAACATAAACATGTAATTAAATAGTATTTAATAATATAAAAAATTATCAAATAATTATTTAATTTATTTGTATGAGATACACTAATAATTAAGAGTCATACCCATCAAATACCACAAATTCTCATCAACCAAATAATTGCTTAGTCATTTTATTTTTTATCAATAAAAAATTGATAGTAAAAATAATGATACCAATGATAAAAAAAATTAAGTTATAATAATAATTAAGGAATGAGCAACTTTGTTGTCAAGTTATTAAAGAAATAAAAAAAGTATTATATATAATAATAATAATTGTAATGCCCTTTTTATACATTTAATTCAAGAAAATCTTTCTAGGTATTTTATTTCAAGTAAATTTTTAAAACTTAATTCGCTAGGGGTTACAATTTGAAAGAAACCAAAATATTGCATACATACCCAAGTAATTCGAATTTAATTATATCATACTCAAATTAATATATAAGTCAGGTCAAATATAAGAGTAAATATTATATTCCCCAAAATCTTTTAACTAGCAGATTAAACAAAAGATAAAGTTTAAGATAGTCTGCAACATCTGTCTCATCCCAAGAGTTCCTAGTCAGATCCTTCAGAAGGATCTTCTTCCTCAAAGGATTCTTCTTTTTTGCCTTGACCATCTTCTACGACTGAGTGCGTTGATGTCCTGTAGAAACATTTGTGAATCTAGGTGATGGGGTCTAAGATAGTATTATTGGGATGTCTATATGATGGAACTTCCATGAGACTATGACATTTGAAGGTTTAAATGCGAATCTAACATAGTCCATGAATGTATTGTCTTTATTAATCCTATCATGTGTCCATTGTCCCTTCAAGGGTATTATTGCCAGGTGAAAAAGGATTGGAAATCATCCGCCATCTTTATCTAAAATGTGAGGGTTGTAGGAGTGAGTCATTTATCCTTAAACAAACACATACAAATATAGATAATTTCTATCTATTGTAGACTCTCATCTCACTGTAACGTGTCTAATTAGATATTCTACTCAATTTAGGGCTCCTCATAGCCTCCAATACTATTAAATTCGGGAGGACTTAAACGAGCATGTCAATAATAGTCTAAGTTTACATTTTGGGTTGATGATCGAGAGTACATATTCTACCTGGTATTAGGTCTAGAATACTCTCAATCGAGTGTTGGTAATCCTCCACTTTATCGGGCATGCCAAACCAATTTTGTGACACCCTCTTTACTCTAAGTGGTTCACAACTTAACACCTTATCTACCCTCAAGGACTCACTAGAGCCTACGTACAATCTTTAGGTACCTTCTGTGGTCAACCCTTGCAATCTCCGTTCTTATTTCTCACTCGTTAGGGTTTCTAACCCAATCTACCTTCTTTCCTTCGTTCATCAACTTTCCTTAGTACTAATGTTGTGTTCCATGATATCATTGGATAACATCCTTCTTCCATTCTTACTTTGCAAATCTTATATAATTATTACTCAACCATTGTTTGAGAGTTTCTCAATTCGTTAATTTTAGTTTGCAAGATGGTTATCCATTAAGAGGGAATGAGATATCAAAATTTCAGTTTGAACTCAATTTGGATAATTTTTTTTTTATAAAAAGGGTATTTTGGTAATTTTCTCATAAAAAAGGGTATTTTGGTAATTTTCTCATAAAAAAGGGTATTTTGGTAATTTTCTCAAAAAAGGGTATTTTTGTCATTTTAACTTCTTAAAAAATTCTCATTTTGCGTTCAAGACTAAATTCTAGGAGTATAACATCTGTTAAGTCCAAAAGTTTGTTCAAAATTGCAAAGTTTTCTAAAAGAAAATAATTAGGGGTATTTTGGTAATTTTTATAAAAATTTAAATGTTGATAAATTCATATTATTTTGATCTTTATTAGTACTATAGTGCACTGTAGTTTTGGAGTAAAATTTTCTCTTTATTAATTTCCTAAATTAAACAGTAAAATTTCAGGGGTATTTTGGTAATTTTCACCCTAGGGGCAAAATGATCATTTTGATCTTCACCATCTTCTTCCTTAAGACAGAGCCTCTGGTTGGCTCGAAATGAGTTTTAAATTTACTATAATCTTCCCTTTTTATTCTTCTGAGTTTAATTTGTAAAATTTGACTTACTTGTGGTTGGAAATAATCCATTTGGATATTAATTTAACGAGGTTTTAGCAAATTCGTATTTCTGAACAAGAATATAAACGTGAAATCTATTCTAGGTCAATTTTCGATTTCTTTTAACAATTATAGGGAATTCTATATCTAGAATCCTTTGAATATTAATTACTAAGCTTACTCAATTTGTAATTTCATCAAGAACAACTTACCTTGACAAAATTGATTTGCTTTGAATTCAAAATTTCAAAGCTTCTAGTTCAAATCATTTTCAATGAATTCGTTCATCTCAAAGTGTCAAAATTTTAGAAAACCAAATTCACACAACCTATAACATTTATAACAATCAAATTTGAAGAAAAATTAACTCCTTCTTTAAGTTCAATTTTCTAGCAAGAATTTTGAGTGCTATAGCAAAGTTACGCCGACGATCCTAAGTTTTAGTTCTTCCCTTCTTTTTTCTCAATTAATCGTACCAAAACGGAGCTTAGACTAGGACGAAGTTGCCTGGAATTTGAATAGGGCAACTGGAGTTCGAAAAATGGGTGAATTTTGAGTTTGTTTCCTTCATTTTTGCATTGTCTTCAACCTCTGATGCCTTCATTTTATAGCGTCATTTGGCCTCATTTTTTGCCTTATTTAATTTGAATGGTATGGGTGAAGGTGGCTACGTAGACGGCAAAGGCGTAGGCTTGCAGGCGATGGATGCAGGGAGGAAGCTCGAGGTGTAGGAAGCTCGACGGTCAAATGGCAATCTTTGCTTCCCAAATTCCTTACTACCTTCCAAGTAGCGCCTTCGATTCCATCCCCCAACAATTTTCCTATTAGTTTTTATTTTTTCCAAAATGCAACACTTAATACTTTTCTTTGTCATTTGAATAATGCTAATGGGCTTTAGCCCAGGTGGTCCAACACCTTTCATCCAACCTCCTGATGCTGTGTCGAATCTGGCCAACTTTTTTTTGACTTTCTTTTTCTTTTCCAATTTCTATTATTTTCTTTTTTATATTTTTAAAAATTATGTTTTGATTTCTAAATTTTTCCAAAAATCCTATAAATTAGCATATATATTCCTTTTTCTATTCCTATATTTTCTTTCACCAAATATTTGTTTTATTTTGATAAAATTTATTTATTTTATTTATCTAAATATTAATTTATTTGTATTTAATTAATGAAAATTTATTTTTGATTTCTAAAAATTTAGATTCTGACTCTCTAATTTTTATTCTTTTCTTATTTTAGTTTTATTTCATCTAAAATATCAAAAATCTATTTTTTATTCAAAATCAACTATTTCTATTGATTTATATTATTATTTTAAGCTTATTTTTAACTCAATTTGAATAATTAAAATCTCTCTCTCTCCATATTATCTACTAGATAATATTTCTCATAGAATTTAAAATTCTAAACCTTATTTAAACTAAACTAAAACATTTAAATGAAGAAAGATAAATTTTCTAAATTATAAATTTATTATATTAAAAGTAGGATGTTACAATTCTACCCCTCTTAAAAGAAATTTTGTCCCCAAAGTTTGTATTTCTAAGATAATTAGGGGTACAACTCTCTCATCTTACTTTCTAACTCCCAAGTAGCATCTCCCTTGTCAGTTGAGCTCCAAATCACCTTGACCAAGATGATGTTTTTGTCTCTAAGTTGTTTTATTCTTTGGTCACCGATTCTTGTAGGAGAAATATCATATGTCAAATTCTCTCTAACTAATATATGATCAGGTTCTATCATAGGGTTAGGATAAGGAATATATTCCCTAAGTTGTGACACATGAAAGACATCGTGTAAATTGCCCAAGGTAGGGGGTAAGGCTATTTGATAAGCAATTGGACCAATCCTTTTAAGGATTTAGTAGGTCCAATAAATTTAGGTGTTAACTTTTGAGACTTTAGTGTTTGGCCTACACCGATTGTAGGGGTCACTTTTAGAAAAACATGTCCTCCTTCTTGAAATTCTAAAGGTTTCCTCCTTTTGTCATAATAACTCTTATGTTGATCTTGAGTAGCCTTTAATTTGTCTCCAATGAGCTTCACTTTCTAAGTAGTCTGTGGTAATACTTTTGGCCTTAATAATAATGAATCTCCCGATTCAAACCAACACAAAGGTGTTCTGCATTTTCTTCCATATAATGCTTCGTAAGGTGCCATGCCTATACTTGCATGGTGACTGTTGTTGTAAGTGAATTCTACCAAGGATAGAAATTCATTCCAGCTCCCTCATTGTTCTATCACACATGCTCTTAATAAGTCTTCTAGTGATTGAATTGTCCTTTTTTTTTGTCCATCGGTTTGAGGATGATAGGAAAAACTGAGTTTTAATCTTGTTCCCAAAGCTTTTTGTAAACTACCCCAAAATCTTGAAGTAAATCGGGGATCTTGATCCGACACTATACTTGATGGGACTCCATGTAATTTGATTATTTCCTTGAGGTATAATTGAGTCAAATTTTCAAGTGAATATCAAATATTTATGGGTAAGAAATGTGCAGTTTTTTTCAGGTGATCTACAATTACCCATATCACATCATGTCCAGTAGAAGTTTGTGGCAATCCAGTCACAAAGTCCATAGAAATGTTGTCCCATTTCCATTCTAGGATCATCCTTCTCATTTCCTTGTTGTAAGGAACACAAATCCTTTTGTTGATCTTGATTATTCCATCAGCACTTAGTCGAAACTTCTCTTTTCTACTTCTCCTAACTTCTCTTGTATGGTTTGATCTTCTTGTTGTTCTATCTTGAGTTGTTCTAAAAATTCATTAGTAACAGTCAGAGTTCCTAGATATATTCTTCTAGGGCGAACTTTAACTGCCAAGTCAAGATTCCTAAATTCTTAAATCAACTTCAATTCTTCAGCCATACTAGTAGATAGATGTAGTGACTTTCTGCTAAGTGCATCAGCTACTACATTAGCTTTGCCTGGATGAAAGGATAATTCAAAATCTTAATCTTTTAGAAATTTCATCCACCTTCTCTACCTCATGTTTAACTCTTTTTGATCTAACAAGTATCGTAGGCTTTTATGATGACTGAAGACTTCAAATATGGCTCCGTAGAGGAAATGGCTCCAAATTTTTAGTGCGAAGACCACAACAGCAAGTTCTAAGTCATGAGTCGGATAATTTCCTTCATAGGATTGTAGTTGTCTTGAGGCATACGCCACCACCCTTCCTTCTTACATCAGCATGCAATCCAAGGCTTGGCGTGAAGCGTCGCAATAAAAGTCAAATTTCTTCTCAGGATCCGGTAAGGTTAAAATTGGTGCAGTAATTAACCTTGTCTTCAGTTCTTGGAAACTGTTGTCACATGTCTAATCTGAATTGAAGGTTTGACCTTTTCTTGTCAACTTGGTCAGGGGTAAGGCTAGTTTAGAGAATCCTTCAATGAATTTCTTATAATAGCCTACTAGGCCTAGGAAACTTCTATTTCTGTGGCAATTATCGGAGGATTCCAATGCATTACTACTTTTACTTTTCTGAGTCGACTACAATCCTTTCTTTAGACACCACGTGTCCTAAGAAACTTACTTTCTTTAACCAGATTTCACATTTGTAGAGTTTCACATACAATTGACGCTCCTTTAAGATCTACAACAGTATCTTTAGATGTTTTGCATGCTCCTCATGGCTCTTTGAATAGATCAAGATATTATCGATGAATATCACTACAAATTGATCCATGTATTCATGAAAAATACTATTCATATAATCTATGAATACTACACGAGCATTCATTAATCCAAAGGACATAACTAAATACTCATAATGCCCATAACGTGTATGAAAAGCAGTCTTGGGGATATCTTCATTTTTTACTCTAATCTAGTGATATCATTATCACAAATTGATTTTGGAGAAGACTTGTGCTCCCTTTAGCTGATCTATAAGGTCATCAATTTTGGGGAGTGGATATTTATTCTTAATGGTTACTTTGTTCAGTTGGTGATAATCTATACATATTCGCATGCTTCCATCTTTCTTTTTCACCAACAGTATTAAAGCTTTCCACGGTTACACATTGGGTCTAATGAACTTCTTCTCCAACAGTTCTTCTAGTTGATTCTTGACTTTCACTAGTTCTTTTGGTGACATTCGATAAGGTGCAATGGAGATTGGGCTTAAACTAGTAATAAGGTTTATAGAAAATTCTACTTCTCTCTCAGGCAGTAATTCGAACATATCCTAAGGAAGACTTCTAGGAATTCTCTAACAATTGGAAAGCTTTTGGCATCCAATTCCACTTCTAATTTCGTTGAGAATAACACAATGAAGAATTGAAAATCTTCTCTTTTCTTATTTTTAAACTCATGGCTTGAGGGTTCAAGACTGCTTGGATTCGGGGTACTAAAATTTAGTGTCTTATGATAATAATCTAGAATGACATGATTGGATACAACCAATCCATTCCTAACACTATATTTAATTTGGATAGGGGAAGACATATTAGATCAATTAGAAAGCTTCAACTTCCTAATATGACTACATAATTTATACAATCTAAATTGGTAGTTACAAGCTTATTGGTAGGGGTATTTATAGTTAGTTCATATGATAATAAAGTTAAAGGCAACGATAAAATACTGGGCACATTCATGAGATATAAAGGAATGAGTACCACCGAAATCATATAATAGGTCTAAGAGTTTATCATGTGTGATGCACTAACCTCGAATTAGGTCATTTGCCAGGGTAGCTTCTGATCCACTCATTTTGAAGACTTTTCCTTTCACCTTCTATCTTTCATAGGCTTGGCTTTGTATCGGTTTCCTTGCACTAAATGCCTATTTCTTCGGTGACTACCAATCCTTTGCTATTTATCCGACCTTCCCATAGTTGTGGCAAGTAATGTTCTTCTAAAGGTAGTCTCTTAAGAAATGAGCCCCACCACACTTAAAACATCTTATAGGTGTGTCAGCTTTAGAATGTGAGGTTGTTGACTTAGAGCTTCCCACAAATTGACTAGGTCTCCTTGACCTACTTCCATACGTTATTGGTCACTTATATGGTTTCTTTTGATGATTGAAAGTCTTTGTGGGATGTCTTTGTGGACCTCTAGCTCTCTACTATGTTTGACGGGCCTTAGTATCCTCTACACAAATTCTACATTTAATGACTAAGGTGAAAAAATTAGTAATCTAGAGATATCCTACAACTTGCTTTATGTCTACTCGTAATCTGTTCTCAAACTGTGAGCAAATTGCTTGCCCATTCTCAGCTCTAAAACATGGCCAATATTTTAGTAATTCATCAAATTTTGCAGCATATTCACCCACAAACATGTTTCCCTATTTCAGTTCCAAGAATTCTCTTGCTTTTCTTTGTTTGTAGTCAGTAGGAAAGTACTTGTCCAAGAATTTCTATTTAAAGATTTCCCATTGTATTGTATGGCCAGTTCGGGTAAGTGTAGCCTTTACTATTCTCCACTAATTTTCAACTTCTTTGGTGACCATAAAGGTGGAAAAATTGACTTTGTGCTCTTCCAAACATGACATTGCTGTAAAAATCTTTTCAATTTGAATGAGTCAATTTTGGGCATACAAGCTAAATTGGTATTTACAAGCTTATTGGTAAGGGCATTTATAGTCAGTTCATATGACAATAAAGTTAAAGGCAATGAAAAATATTGGGCACATTCATGAGATATAAAGGAATGAGTAGCATCGACATCATATAATACATCTAAGAGTTTATCATGTATGATGCACTTACCGCGAATTAGGTCATTTGACAAGGCAGCTTCTGATCCACTCATTATAAAGACTTTTCCTTTCACCTTCTATCTTTCATAGGCTTGGCTTTGTGTCGGTTTCCTTGCACTAGATGCCTCTTTCTTTGGTGACTACCAATCCTTTGCTATTTATCTGACCTTCCCATAATTGTGGCAACTAATGTTCTTCTAAGGGTAGTCTCTTAAGAAATGAGCCCCACCACACTTAAAACATCTTATAGGTGTGTCAGCATTAGAATGTGAGGTTGTTGACTTAGAGCTTCCCACAAATTGACTAGGTCTCATTGACCTACTTCCATACGTTATCGATCACTTATATGGTTTCTTTTGATGATTGAAAGTCTTCTTGGGATGTCTCTATGGACCTCTAGCTTTCTACTGTGTTTGACGGGGGTTGGTATCCTTTACATAGATTCTACATTTACTGACTAAGGTGAAAAATTAGTAATCTAGAGATATCCTACAACTTGTTTTATGTCTACTCTCAATCTGTTATCAAACTGTGAGTAGATTGTCTACCCATTCTTAACTCTAAAATGTGGCCAATATTTTAGTAATTCATCAAATTTTACAGCGTATTCACCCACAAACATGTTTCCCTGTTTCAGTTCCAATAATTCTCTTGCTTTTCTTTGTTTATAGTTAGCAGGAAAGTACTTGTCCAAGAATTTCTATTTAAAGGTTTCCCATTGTATTGTATGGCCAATTCGAGTAAGTGTAGGCTTTACTATTCTCCACCAATTTTCAACTTCTCTGGTGACCATAAAGCTGGCAAAATTTCCTTTGTGCTCTTCCAAACATGACATTCCTGTAAAAATATTTTCAATTTCTATGAGCTAGTTTTGGGCTTACAAGCTAAATTGGTATTTACAACTTATTGGTAAGGGTATTTATAGTTAGTTCATATGACAATAAAGTTAAAGGCAACGATAAATATTAGGCACATTGATGAGATATAAAGGAATGAGCAGCACCAAAATCATATAATACATCTAAAAGTTTATCATGTATGATGCACTTATCGCGAATTAGGTCATTTGACAACGCAACTTCTGCTCCCCTCAATATGAAGACTTTTCCTTTCACCTTCTATCTTTCATAGGCTTGGCTTTGTGTTAGTTTCCTTGCACTAGATGCCTATTTCTTTGGTGACTACCAATCCTTTGCTATTTATGGGACCTTCACATAGTTGTGGCAAGTAATGTTCTTCTAAGGGTAGTCTCTTAAGAAATGAGCCCCACCACACTTAAAACATCTTATAGGTGTGTCAGCATTAGAATGTGAGGTTCTTGACTTAGAGCTTCCCACAAATTGACTGCGTCTCGTTGACCTACTGCCATACGTTATCGGTCACTTATATGGTTTCTTTTGATGATTGAAAGCCTTCTTGGAATGTCTCTATGGACCTCTAGCCTTCTACTGTGTTTGACAGGGGTTGGTATCCTCTACATAGATTCTACATTTACTGACTAAGGTGAAAAATTAGTAATATAGAGATATCCTACAACTTGTTTTATGTCTACTCTTAATCTGTTATCAAACTGTGAGTAGATTGTCTGCCTATTCTCAGCTCTAAAATGTGGCCAATATTTTAGTAATTCATCAAATTTTACAGCGTATTCACCCATAAACATGTTTCCCTGTTTTAGTTCCAAGAATTATATTGCTTTTCTTTGTTTATAGTCAGCAGGAAAGTACTTGTCCAAGAATTTCTATTTAAAGATTTCCCATTGTATTGTATGGCCAGTTCGGATAAGTGTAGGCTTTACTATTCTCCACCAATTTTCAACTTCTCTGGTGACCATCAAGGTGGCAAAATTGACTTTGTGCTCTTCCAAACATGACATTGCTGTAAAAATCTTTTCAATTTCTATGAGCCAGTTTTGGGCATACAAGCTAAATTGGTATTTACAAGCTTATTGGTAAGGGTATTTATAGTTAGTTCATATGACAATAAAGTTAAAGGCAACGATAAATACTGGGCACATTCATGAGATATAAAGGAATGAGTAGCACTGAAATCATATAATACATCTAAGAGTTTATCATGTATGATGTACTTATCGCGAATTAGGTAATTTGACAAGGTAACTTCTACTCCACTCATTATGAAGACTTTTCCTTTCACCTTCTATATTTCATAGGCTTGGCTTTGTGTCAGTTTCCTTGCACTAGATGCCTATTTCTTTGGTGACTACCAATCCTTTGCTATTTATCCGACCTTCTGATCGTTGTGGCAAGTAATGTTCTTCTAAGGGTAGTCTCTTAAGAAATGAGCCCCACCACACTTAAAACATCTTATAGGTGTGTCAGCTTCAAAATGTGAGGTTGTTGACTTAGAGCTTCCCACAAATTGACTGGGTCTCATTGACCTACTTCCAAACGTTATTGGTCACTTATATGGTTTCTTTTGATGATTGAAAGTCTTCTTGGGATGTCTCTATGGATCTCCAACTCTCTACTGTGTTTGACGGCCGTTGGTATCCTCACATAGATTCTACATTTAATGACTAAGGTGAAAAAATTAGTAATCTAGAGATATCCTACAACTTGCTTTATGTCTACTCTTAATTTGTTCTCAAACTGTAAGCAGATTGCTTGCCCATTCTCAGCTCTAAAACATGGCCAATATTTTAGTAATTCATCAAATTTTGCAGCGTATTCACCCACAAACATGTTTCCCTGTTTCAGTTCCAAGAATTCTCTTGATTTTCTTTGTTTGTAGTCAGCAGGAAAGTACTTGTCCAAGAATTTCTATTTAAAGATTTCCCATTGTATTGTATGCTAGTTCGGGTGAGTGTAGGCTTTACTATTCTCCACCAATTTTCAGCTTGTTCGGTGACCATAAAGGTGGAAAATTTGACTTTGTGCTCTTCTAAACATGACATTGCTTTAAAAATCTTTTCAATTTCTGTGTGCCAGTTTTGGGCTCCCTCCGAATCAAAGGAACCATTAAACCTAAGTGAGTTATTTCTTCTGAATGCTGCTAATCCTTTGTATTCTACAAGTTCCTCATTTTGGTCTTGAGTCATGAACTCAAGAACTTGCGTCATACATTCCAATAATCGATGAGTTTTATTGCTTGGTGGTCTTCCGACCATTGTGTCTTGTCGATGCAACAAACAATCCCAAAATTACTATTTTGTTCCTAGTATCTTATCAATCATTCCTAAGACATGAGTTTTACTTGACAATGCCACCTAATACACTATTAAGTTTAATCAAGTGATTCACTTGATTTTATCAATCAACGTGCCTTCAAATATTTTTGACACTACTACCCAAGTAGTGTAGGCGTAATAATCTTTACCTAATTTCTTTGATTCTATAGGCTTCATAGATCGAACTACTCTAATACCAACTAATTTTATCCATTTAATTTCAAGAAAATCTTTCTAGGTATTTTATTTCAGGTGAGTTTTAAAACTAAATTCGTTAGGGGTTACAATTTGAAAGAAAACTAAATATTGCATACACATCCAAGTAACTTGAATTTAATTATAATATACTCTAATAATATATAAGTCAAGTCAACTATGGTGTAAATATTACATTCCCAAAATAATCTAACTAGCACATTAAACAAAAGATAAAGTCTAAGATATTCTACAACATTTGACCCATCCCAAGAGTTGCTAGTCAGATCCTTTAGAAGAATCTTCTTACTCAGAGGATTCTTATCTTCTTCCTTAACCATCTACTGAGACTAAGCCTATGGATTATTGTTGGCGAGGAAGAGTCTGACTGAGTTGATGTACTACAAAAACATTTGTGAATCTAAGTGATGGAGTTTGGGATAGTATTACTAGGATGTCTATATTATGGAGCTATCTTGGGACTATCACATTTGGAGGTCTAAAGATGAATCTGCATAACCCATGAATATATCGTCTCCATTAATCCTATCATGTATCCATTGTCCCTCTAAGGGTATTATTGTTAGGTGAAAATGTGGTTGTAACTCGTGCGACATCTTTATCTAAAATATGGGGGTTGTAGGAGTGAGCCATCTATCCTTAAGCAAACACATACATATATAGATCATTTCTAACTATCGTAGACTCTCATCTCACCGTAACATGCCTAATTAGGGATTCTGCTCGATTTAGGACCCTTCATAGCCTCCAATACTACTAGCTCCGAGAAAACTTACACAAGCGTACCAACAATAGTTCAAGTTTGCATTTTTGGGTTGACGATCGGGAGTACATATCCTTCCTGGTATTGGGTCCAGAATACTTTTAACTAATTCTTAGTAATGCTCTGCTTTGTTAGGGACGCCAAGTCGATTCTATGACACCCTCTTTACTCTAAACAGTTCACAACTTGACACCTTATCTATCCCGAAGGACTCACTAAAGCTTATGTATATTCCTTAGGTACCTTCTGTGGTCAACCCTTGCAATCTCTAGTCTTATTTCTCACTTATTGGGGTTTCTAATCCAATCTAACTTTTTTCCTTGATTCGTCAACTGTCCTTGGTACTGATGTTGAGTTCCATGATATCATTAGATAGCATCCTTCTTCCATTCTTACTTTGTAAATCTTATATAAATATTACTTAACCATTGTCTGAGAGTTTCTCAATTTATCTCCTACCCTAAGATTATTTCTGTAATTTACTGTCTCATATAGACAGTTGTCATGACTTATGGATCCTTCTACAATTAGTAGAGGTAATAACTTCACTCTTACTATCAATACAAAAAATATACAACATATGAAGATTAAAATTATAATCAAGATTACACCAATCAAATAATACACGTTATAATCAAAATGACAAGATAGGGGCAAAACGGTCTTTTTCCAAGACCTTTATGTTTGTGTTAAAATTTATCTTTCTTCATATTGAAATTTGATTTTGTCTTATTTAACTAATGAATATTTCAATTCAATGGAGAAATTATTCATATATTAAGAATGATGATAAAAAAGAAAAAGAAAAAGGCAAAATCATAGTTTCTAGTGGTTTTACACTATAATTTCTCTCTCTATTTTCTCCTCTTATTTTTATATCTACTTTTATTTCATTCTACTTTGGCTAACTAATTAAATGTTAAAATTTTAACTAAATATCCATTCATAAGTTAAAAGAATAATTCCAAAGCAAGGAAAAGGGTCAAATGGTCTTTTTTCCTTACTTATTCTCTTTCTTTTCCTACTTTTCTTTTATGAATTTATATTCTTCTATTCATTATTCTAGGAAAGTTATTTTGAGTGAAGTAAAACAATTTATTTATTTATTTATTTATTATTATTATTGTTATTATTATTATTATTATTATTATTATTATTATTATTATTATTTGTATTTGCACCCCTCCTTGTTTACTATTCACACCTCCTCGATTTACTTTTTGCACCCTTCACTCTACTAAACTCACTCCCCTGTCTTCTTCTTCCTCAAACACTCTCCTCTTCCCTTTCCCTTCTCAGTCAATTCAAATTTCATTCCTATTCATTATGGTCACTTGTTTAGATTTGCATCTGATTCCAATAGCAAAATCAAATTGATTCAAGCTAAAAATTCACAGTTTGGATGAAGAATTTATCGAAACATATGAAGGTTTGACAGGGAGAACATCATTTTTTTCAATTTGATCCTATTCTTGAAATTTCAACTTTTGATCTTATTCTACCAATTCGAAACACCATTTTTAACTTTAGGGACCTTCTTAATTGACTTTTAGTTGATGAGATTCAAGTTTAGGATTAAAAGTTTTACTTTGAATAACTATGAGTACACTGGAATCGAATTTGACTTCCTAGGAAAAATTCATGTGATATTATGATCATAACATGAAATTAACTAAATCTAAAAGCTTTTAGGAATAGAAAAGTAAAGGAAAGAGGCTCTTCCTACCGTAAATTTGATTTTCCAGCAAGAATTTTTAGTTCTCTGCGCGACATTCTGACAACGATCCTAATTTGAAGTTCTTCCCTTCTATTTCTCAATTCATCGTACTAAAACAAAGCTCAGACCAAGATGAAGTTGTCTGGAGTTTGAACATGGCAACCTGAGTTCAAAAAGCAGGTGAATTTTGAGTTTGTTTCCTTCATTTTCTTACCATCTTCAACCTTTGATGCCTTCATTTTATAACATCATTCAGCCTTGTTTTTCGCCTTATTTAATTTGAATGGTTTGGGCGAAGGTAGCTACGTAGATGATAGATGTAGGGAGAAAGCTCAAGGTGTAGGAAGCTCCATCAACAACTTCCATGGCAGTAGAAGCTTTGAAAGAAACATGTATATGGTTTTTTATTTGGTAAATTTGTAGCAATAGGCCTAGCGATAGGCATAGCGTAACGACCCTATTATTTACTTTTAATACTTAAGAAATTTATTTAAAGAGATTTAGAGCAGATAAAATTTAAAACTTAACTAATCCGGGAAATTAAAATTTAACCTTAACATATTACTTTACATATCTTCTACTTCAAAATCTTAATTAAACAAGATAGATAAAGTCATACAACTTATTATTACATCATTACAATATCCTTGATACTAGAACAAAACATTGTCGTAACTAACTTCTAGGATTCATATGATCTAGTCAGATCATTTTGAAGGATCTTCCTCTTCTATGGAGTCTTATCTTTTGTCTGGATCATTAGCTTGTACTGATCCCATGGATAATTGTAGAGTTTGAGGAGTTTGTGATCATCTCCATGTAGTTGGGACTTTGGTGAATCTAGGTGGCGGGATTTGGGATAAGACTACTGGTTGATCGACATCATGGAACTACCAAGGTACTATGACATTAGCTGGTCTGAAAGCGAATCAAACATATCTCACAAAAGTATCATCACCTTAGACTCTGTCGTAGGTTCATTTTCTTTCTATGTGTATTATGGACAAATGGAATAATGGTTGGAAGTCATCTGTTATTGGTGTCTGAAAAGGTAGGGGGTGTAGGAGTGAGTTATCAATTCTTGGGTACACACATACAATAGGGATGATTTATCTAATTGTAATCTCTCTTCTCATCGTACGTGCCTAATTAGGAATTCTATAGGGCCCTTCGCAGCCTTCAATAATACTAACTTTGGGAGGGCTTACACAAGCATATTTTTAATAATCCAAATTTCAATCTTTGGTTGATGATCGAGAGTACATATCCTGCCTAGTACTTAATCTAGGATACTCTTAATCGAATCTTGGTAATGCTCAACTTTGTTGGGCACGCCAAGCCAATTTTGTGACACCATCTTTACTTTGAGCAATTCACAACTTGGCACCTTATCTACCCCCAAGGTCTCACCAGCGCCTACGTACATTCCTCAGGTACCTTTTGTAGTCAACCATTGCATTCCCCATTCTTAGTCCTCACACGTTAGAGTTTTTAATTCATTCTTCCTTCCTTTTTTCATCTGCCATCTCCACTACCTATCTTATCTTGGTACTGATGACAAGTTCAGGTATCCATGATTAACATCCATCTTTATTTTACAGCCCTTCTAGACTTGTGTCATTATTGTTTGAGTATTTATCGGTTCATCATCTATCATAGGGTTGTCATTGTCTCAGATGGACAATCATCATGAATATTTACCTTCCACTAACAGTGGAGGGATGAATTCACATTTACATAATCAATACAACACAATTAAATGCATAATCCTAGATCACAGTAATGAATAGTGTATATTGTGTGCACATAACAAAAGGGCACGATGGTCATTTTACACTTTTCTCTTCACAATTATTTTTACCTTTATATTTATATGAAAGAAGTATGAGAGGTTTTGAAACTTTTATTAGTCTTGGTTTGGAAATTTTACTTAAAAAGGGGTATTTTTCAAGAATTTAGTTAAGAAGGATATTTTGGTCATTTTGCAAAAATATGACATTTTAGGAATTTCTTCTCACAATCCAACCCAAGATATATTGTATAGATTCCTAGTATATTTAAGACTATTCTTCCTGAGTTTAGGAGATCCAAATAGAAATAAAGATTGATTTTTATAAGGTAATGACATTTTGGTCATTTTGTAAAAAATTGTCATTTTGAGGATTTTTACTTATATTTTTAACTCATAAATTTGTATCAAGATATCTAATAGTGCTTAAGAATTTAGAATAATTTGCCTAGGGTTAGTATGACCCATAATGATAAAATTTTCAATTTTACTCCCTAGGGGTATTTTGGTTATTTTGAAAATAAAAATTATTTCTAGGGATCTTTAAGTTTCTAAGATGATGAGAACATCCTAAGTTTATTTATAAACATTTTCTAACAATTTTTTCCTTAATTTATTGACCAAAACAAGCTTAAATTTCAATTTTTCTTACTTAGGGGTATTTTTGGAATTTTAGAAAGATTAAATTAATTTTAATCAATCTTTTTAAGAAAAACTTCCTTTATACTTATACACAGAGATAAATCTATTTTCTATGCTCATTTTTCAAGGCTTGAATGAATAAAATTGGTAGAGAAATTTAAAGAAAACAAAATAGGGGTATTTTGGTAAATTTTACACTATAGGGTAAAATGGTAATTTTCCTCATCTTCTCAAAAAACTGGTTAGAAACCAGTGTTTTGAAATTTCAAAATTTTTTATTTTCCCTTTTTTTTTTGTTAATCATTATTTACAAAGTCAATCAAATTTATTACTCAACTTAATCTTACCTAGAATTTGGCTCAAAATCCTACAACCATGGATTATCAAATACTGATTTCTCAAAATTTGAATCATTCAAATTTTTATTCATTTTTTCCAAATTAGTGTGTTTTAAAGTGCCAAACTTTCCAGAATTCAAATTAAGACAATTTAGAATGATTCTACAATTAAACCCTAAACTCCTCCTACCTTAATCAAGTTTTTCAATGAAGCTCCGGCGAGTGCTCCAGTGACATTGCTAAAACTCGATTCTTTGAGTTATTCTTCGAATTTCTTGGCCATAATTTTTCCTTGGATTATTTCAAAGCCTTATGGATTGGTGGGGAGTCACGAGGATGACAGAATGAGAAAAATTCAAAGGTCAAGGTTTTCTATTTTTCTTCTCTGATTTCGTTTTCGATGGGCTTTTATAGACCTTGTTGGCTTTCCTTTCTTCATGATTAAGTATCCACAGGATATGGCAGTCCAGTCTAGGTGTTTAGTAGGTTCTGGGCACAATAGAGATGGAAAAGTATTTAGGTTACAGAAATCAACTCGAGGTTAGGGGTGACGGAGCTACTTCAATGGCAGTAACTCGTTTTTAGAAGGGATTAAGTAGGTTTTATTTCAAAAAAATCATAGGGATGAGCCTAGCGGTCAAATGATAATTCATGCATAACCCAACTCTCTTCGACCTCGTGCTCCTACCTTCGAATCCATCCCACCACATTTTTACGCTTCGCGTTTATTTTTCTCATTTACTTAGCGCTTTTACCTCTTTTATTTCTTTTCGTGTCTTCATGCTACCCCTCGTGGGTAGCTTAGTTGGTTTGTTCACTTCTCTCTTCCCTTCCAAGATCAGGGTTCGATCCTTGCTCCACCTTTTCCAAGCTTCTTCCCTTTTCTCTTTTATTTTCTTTTCTTCTTTTTATTTTGTTTTTTATTTTATCTTTTATTTTCTATTTTTAATTTTTTATAATTTTATTTCTAGATTATAAATTCTTATAAAAATCCTAAAAAATTAATTATATTCTCTTTTACTGATTTAAATTTTATTTTCATAATTA
>JAMLFT010004441.1:0-19579 GCA_026544285.1 Pachyrhizus erosus | reverse complement strand
TAAAATTAATTTATATATATATATATATAGTTTTTAGAAAATGTAAATGAAAATAGTTTCTATAAAATCTAAATGTATAATTTAATTTAGTCTATAACAAAATCTCAATTCATTTTATAATTTTTTCTTATATGTGATTATAAAAAAATTTATCCAAATAGAATTTATATTTTAATAGTTCTTAGGCTCTTTGCAATTTTTGGAGAGAGATTAATAGGTGGACACTTTCAAACACTCTTGTGCTTAAGTGAGGAAAAAAATTAAGGGTCTTTCAACCATATGTATGATTAATATTTGAAGAGACCCATGCTTCATGTATTTATAGAAAAATGATGAAAGAGTTTAGTGGAGGGGTGATAATACTTTTGTTAGACCCCAATTACTCTAAATTTATTTCTAAATAGAAAGGGATGTTCAATGTTAGAGAGTAGTTTTATGAAATGCAGTACGAATGGGCTCGTAGGAAAGGAGTTCAACGATCATTATGCAAGTTAGTCAAGCAATCTTATATTCTAAAAGGTATACATAAATTATCAAAAGTGTGTTACGTAGTTGAGAACTTAAGATGAAGGTTATAAGGTGCTAGCTCGGTAGGTTTTATTAGACTCAATTGGGTCAACTTATGGAGCCTTTATTAGACCTGAAGGTAGTATAAAGCAAAATGTAAGTTTTATATATATATATATATATTAAGAATAGAATAAATCAAATATCTTAACGCACAACAAAATGTAAACTTTAACTTAATCAAAAGTGAGTTCAAATATTTGTAAAATACTTATTCAATAGTTATATTTATTTAGTGAAAAATATATTAAATAATAAATAATAAATTATTTATTAAAAACATTTATACTTATTTTGTTATATAATTTTATTTTTTTTAAACTATACTAAACATCAAATAAATATTTTAGAAAAATTATATTTATTTTTGTTGTATATAGTATAGTGTTTATATTATAATTCAAACAAGTTAAGTGATTTATTGGTTTAGGTGGTGAAAAAAATGAGGGAAGGTCATGGATTTAAATCTCCCTTCAACCATTCTTACCATTTTCTAAACTATAAATTTTTTATCAAAGACTAAAATTATAGAATTAAAAAAACCAAAATCATAGATTGGATATTATGGAGATAAAAAAATGTAATTTAACCTAAATATTATTAAGTATTAATTGTTACATCTTTTACTTAATGTCATGTCATTGTAAATATTGCAATTTTAACAATGAATGAACAAATATTTAACAATTGACCAAAATTGTGGATTTTATACAATTAAAAAAAATAAAATCATAAAATTAAAATTTGAGAGACCAAAATTATATATTAAAATTTACAAGGATAACAAAACTGTAATTTAGTTATATAAATATAAAATTAAACACAATTCTCAATATTTCAATATAAAAAAACATGTCAATCAAGTTTGAACATAAACGAATGGATAAAGAGAGAGATCTAGAACAATCATGAAGATAAAATATACAAACCATGAATGCATAAAATTATTTTAAAAAAGAATACTTTTTTAATGATATTAAACAAATTATATAGTAAAAAAATACTTAAATATATTTTTATTTCTTGATAAAAAAAAATTAATTTTGTGTTTGATCTCTAATAATTTTTTGTTATTGGTCACTACAAAAAATATTATTTTATATTTAATTTTTATTTTTACATTAACTTTGTTAACTTAAAACATCACTGTATGATAAAAAAAACACACTGACAATTGTGATAAAATAAATTAAAGAATTAAAAAAAATCTAAATATATTTCAAAAACCACTTAACAGAATCAACATAATAAAATAAATGAAATATAAAATAATTTTTTTAAAAAATCAAATATAATATTCTTACATGTGTCGAGGAAAATACATATTTAAATCAATAAAAAAAACTTGTCAACAAAATGAAACGTCAAAGAATTTGTATGCAATAAGAATGTTTTAAACGAGGATACCTGAAATTGCCTTTATATTGAATAAAACAAGGGTATTTTATTTTTATATAAGAAAAGTTACATCACTTCAATTATATTATTGAAATTCATATTCAATTATTGTTCCTGAAATATTTCTATAACACTTTCTCTTGAATTATTGTCTTTATATAGTGTTGAAAGATTCCTTCTAATAAAGCATTTTTAATCTCTTTTTGAATTATCATCCTTTTGTTATTATTGAAATATTTTTTTAAGTACAGTGTTTGCTTAATTTATCCTCGTTTTATTTATTTTGTTAAAGATTTGTTTCTACCATTATTCAAATTGAACTCCACATCCATCATCTTCATTATCATGTAGATACTTTGTTAAATAATATTTTGTAATAACCAGTCTTCCATATTGAAGGGCTTGTTGTACTATGAAAAAAAAAAATCATGTATTACTTGAAAACAATCAGGTACATAGACTAATAAATTATTTGACTTATTTCTTATTTATATTTGGTACAAACAAAGTGAGTATGATAATTTAGTTTATTATAGAAAATTGTTTGATAGTTTTTATATTACTTGCTTTTTTATATTGAGAATATGCTAATTGGCTCAAATTACTAATGCCTTTGATATGTCACAACAACAACCTAAGCCTAAACCAGTTGTGCAAAATGTTGAGCCCAATCCTCAAGTTTATTGATAATTAGTTCAGAATCCAAATAAATCAATGGTTATGGTTAATCGAAATCAAAATGTTGATTAGGTATTAAAAGAAATTCGACAAAATAATCTGAAGTGTATAATACGCAGAACATGCATAGTATGCAAAATTTACAACATATGTATAGTAAATTATCGAAGTATGCAAAATATCACCAGTATTGTTAAGCAAGTCTTCAACAGATATGGGTTCAAAATAGGATACTTCAATCAACCTTATTTCATATATATTCATCTTCAAATTATGTTTTGTAAACTCAGTTACCAAGAGGGTTGGAAATACTAAACAATTTTAAGTTTGTTGGTGAAATAGGGAAATCAATTGTAAAACATGTTGGCTAGATATACCATCTAATGTAGCAATTTGGATAACAATTAGTACTTAAAAATGAAACCTTTTTCAACTTCGTTAACCAAAAACGCGTTTACACCATTCACAACATCACTAAATTAGATTCTCACCGTAACTCAATTGGAAAAACATATCCAAATGATTCCTCTTTGCTTCATGCAAAAGCTAATGTCATGGTTCATCCTAGCAATGCAGCTACAAGATAATAAAGTCATCCCATGTATTGTTTGCATTGCCCAGCTTGGTGCAGTTGCAGTCCCGTGTTAAGGAACACCTTCACATGATCATATCCAGGTATTCCTCTGCCTAAAGCTTGTGATAAAGAATACTACCACTGTCAGCCACCACTCTGAGATTAAAAGAACAAACAGGGTATTGCTTTAATGACGAGAACACCATTGGATGACATGTTGTGTGAAATCTAGAACCAACCCTGTGTATTATAATGGAAGAAAAACCAAACGATTTCAAAATACTAGTTAATTTATTCCTTCTTTACAGTGATCTGTAAGGAAATGAGCTTCATCATTTTTGTAGGGTTTATACACTTTTAGGGCTCATGACTCATAAGAATCACAAGAAGCTAAAAAATGACTTCGTTTCATTAATTGGAACCAAAATAATTTCAACCCCTCCTCACCAGTAATGAAGATGATGATGTCAGAAGTGTACAGCCCTCGAATGCTTCTAGTGACTGTTCTAGTTGTGATATACACAAATAGGATCCTTTCAAGTATGCTCATATTTCAACAGTATAAAAAAAAGGTGTTAGGTTGATTTAGTTTGTCATCCAATAAATGACGGAGTTTATAAAGGCAACATATACGTGTGCACAGGCAACGTCGTCCTTCATTATGTGGACAAGAAAAGAGACAAGTGTCTGCTTAACTGGCTACAATCATCTACTATGTCGTCATCCAGAAGCAGCTATCATTTAAAAATTTTGCTGCATTCCTAGTTTGTGGAGAGCAATAAGTGATTGACTACAATAATCAAAATGGTCAAACTGAGCCTCTCCTAGTTCGTGGCTATTAATAAGTTCACTGCCACTAAAATGGTTCAAATGGAGCCCATCATTGAATTCTATAATCTGACCAATATAAATATAATAGATACAAAAAATTGGTAGTGGATTGATCTACTTGAGCCAAGGTATTCGATAAATTTCCTGCTTATCCACTTCTGTATCAACTAAAGTCAAGTCACTATTAAACTAATTGTTATTACAAGTCACTTATTGTCTACATCCATAAATCCTTCCTTTCATAATATCCCACTGAGAAGATATACTGTTTGTTATTATGATTTAGTTAAATGCTGTTGCTTAAAGACTGTTACTTATACCAGTTCAATTCCTTCAATTCTTCTGGGCCAGGGAGTCATTAAGATTGTTTCCTGTAACTTTTTTCTTTAACCCGGTCTGAAACATGTTACTGTCTACCAAAGAGTCCCCCAATGACATCAAAATTGATCTGGAAATGGAAATTGGAGCTTCGTGTGTTCACACTACACTCAGGTTGCACTCGACTTTTCTTAATCAATATCCCTAAGGTAGTATTTGGTGAATGGACAAGACAGAAAGAACATTTTATTCTCCTCTGTTTTCTTTGATTTCTACTATTTATAATAGAATCGAAATGTACCACATCGGAGTTTCTTGTTTTATTGTTAAAACTAATTGAACATAAAATAAAAGGTCATATTTTGTTCCGTTGCATTCAAACATTCTCACCGAACATTACCTAATATTGTAGTTTATAGTATGTATTTAGATTATTTTTTAATTTCTCAATAAAAACCATTTCCAAAAATATTCCGCTCTGAACATTCACTAATCACCATTGCAGATATCCGAATCAAATACTCTTCGAATTGAGTTTCAGTTATGAGTTTAGCATAACGTTTAAAAATCTAACAGCCATTTTGCATGGCTCATTTCGTTATCAAACGCAGCTCAAATTGACTTTTACTAGTTCATTTTAGCACAAAGTTTAAAAATCTCACAGCCATCACCATCGAGTTCTATTGTGTCAATTGAAGTCTATAGCCTGGGTAGTTCAACCAAAGAGAAAAGGGGGACTGGGGGAACATGAAGGGAAAAATCATTTCAAGTACCGGGCAACTTACCAGATGAATTATTTAACATGATTTACAATAATCAAATTCTGTAACATGCATTTTTATATTTTTCATGTAAACAATTACAATATCTAGAATTTTAAATTTCAAATAAAAGACTCATTTCCAATTAAATCTTCCTGTAACCACCGATTGAATGCAAATCCAACAGAGGTTTCATTAACTCCATAATTATTTTTATGTTTTCATTACGATCTGCTTCCAAACCATCGGTCTTTTATATCATTAGTTGCAAACAATCATAGTTTACTTGGTGACTTAAGGAGGACATACAAAGAATATATTGTAAGTATGTGGGATGAGGTAGGGGTGTTCTTTACCCATACTGGAAAGTAGTTTACTGGCTTAGATATTTTCATTCCTTGCAATAATAACAGAGGAAACCAATACCATGGGAGAAGAACAATAATTGCTGTAATTTGGAGCATGATGAACATGAAAAAACCGAACTAAAATTATAGATCACATGTTAGTCAGGCAGGCATCATTCTTATTCTTAGGGCTAACCAGTAGGCATTCTATGATCTTCTCATGGGGATTTCTTAAATTAGAGAGTTTTAACAGATCAGTGCCCTAACCTCTCTTTTGTTTTAGATAATAATAATAATAATGTCTAATGATATTTAGTGTGCTTCTCTAAGGTCTAAGCTCTAACTTCACCTTCAATAACCTTGAATTGAGTATAGAGCACCAAAAGGAAAGCTAGGAATCCAATAACAGAACCCTGATCAGTTGAAAGGAAACCAACACAGCACAATGTAAAGATAAAGGAAAAGAAAGGGAATCAGTACCAGAGTCCACTTTGTACCCCAATGACACCCCTCTTGGATCAGCTTTCTCTTCATCAGGGCCCCCAACCCCAAGAAAGATTAAACAATTAAGATATCAGGCCATCCGCACACACACAACAAATGCACCCATCATCCAAACAAACCAACACCAGACAGCTTAAGTAACAACAAAAACAAGAACCATGCCGTTTCCCTCAGCTACCACGAATCTTATGTCATTGTATTCTATCACCAAACAGCTCAGGCAAAAACCATCAAAACCCAAATCACATAGTCAGCGTCAAACACACAACACAACCTTCGTGGCACATCATAAGTGAATTTCTTTGACTTGAGGAGTCATAAGTGAAACACAGACAAACTGAAATAAAAACATACACGTACAGTGCCATTTCCTAGTAAACAAGAATGCGACGACATGAAGGTTTCAGACTCCATGATGCTGTATTATTCCACAATTTCCTACACTCTCAAACATCACGACAAAACTGTAAAGTTGTGGTTACAGCCATAATTTTGTCGCGATCTGTGACATTGTTTGAAATTGTGTACAAACTTTTAGACACCACGAGGCCGTATTTGTCCACAATTTTCTGCACTCAAGGATTGTGATGAAACTGCAAAATTGCGGTTACAGCCATAATTTCATCAGGATACTTGCCATTGTGGGAAATTGCATACAAATGAGGCAGAAATTGAAGTCGCAGACGACATTTTTTAAATACTTGCAGACTAACTTAGAAGAAACAAACTAAGGCTAGTTTTATGTACTAAACCCTAAAGAAAACTACTTTCCTTCCAAAGCCAGAAATCATGACGGTTAACATTCATTCGTTTCAACAATAAAAGAAACAACCATACAAGTGTGTTTCCAAATCTAAAGTATCCTTAATTTCGTTTGCACACAGAGGGAGGGAACAGAAGAGAAGAGAGAAGAGGAGTAACCAAATTCAAACCCTAAGAATCTGAAGCTTAGTGGAGAAAGCAATGGCCACCCAATCAGGCTGCGAAGAGGACCACTGAAGCTGCTCAATCTCGGCGCCAGCAGTGTAAGCAAGAATAGGGTCAAGCCCACCCTCCACGGGTTGACCCATGGAAGACAAGTCCCAAATGAGCGCCTGGGAATCATCCCCTGCGGTGCATATATGGCAGGAGCTATGCGGAGCCCAAGCAATAGCGTTGACACTAGCCTGATGCCGTTGCAGCTCTACCACAGGAAGCGTGGGGAAGCGAATATCCAAGACGACCACTTTGGCACTGTCCATAATAATAGTGGCCATGTACCTAGGGTCCTGCTTATTCCACCCAAGGCGAACCAACGGCGTATCCGGTTCAGAGCTCTCGTAGATAATAGTGGAGTGCTCCTTATCACGGAGATCAAAAACCCTAACGGAGCCATCAGCAGAAACAGAAGCAAAAACTCCAACCCCGCCCCAGGCGATGTCATAAACCTCTTTATCGTGAGCAATTAACTGAGTATCAACGGTTTCCTTCTCGATGTCCCAGATGGTACAGGTGCTATCGATGCTGGAGGTGCCGATGCGTCGGGGCTCGGCCTCGTTCCAGTCAAAGGAGGTGAGGGGCCCACAGTACTCGCTGTTTTTGTTACCATTAAGGAAAGATTTGAGTTCGACGCGGGGGTGGGAGGAGGATTCGTTGTCGGCGTCGGAAATGCGCCAGACGCGGAGGAAGTCGGAGGAGGTGGCAAGGAGGTCGGGGCGGTGGCAGTCCTTGTCAGGGATGAAGATGACCTTGGTGGGAGGGTAAGGGTGCTCGAAGGAGAGGGAGGGGTCGGAGCGGATCTCACCGTTGGAGTCGTCGAGCTGGACGATTTCGACGCGGTTGGGGTACTGCTCAAGGAGGGAGGCGATGGCCAGGCGGTACTTCTTGTCGCGGCGGACGCTCCAGTTCATGGCGTAGATGTGCCATGGGGCCTCGTATGTATAGATCTCTGAACGCTTCTGCTGCTCGTCGGACCCGTCTTGGGTCGGGTCGCTGCTCGCGCCCATCGTCACTCACACAATCAACCACCGAAGGAAGGAATGAAAATGAATCAAGGAAGGAAAGAGTAAACTCAGCTTGACCCAAGGAAACAATATAATGGATCATTTTTTATCATATATATTTATTCTATCCTTTGTGGATAAGTTAAACAACAAAGTATACAAATTTATTTATTTATTTATTATTTGTATAAATTGGTTTAATTCTAAAATGCTTAAGAATGTTTTAGAAAAATAATAATAGTAATATTCTTTTTATTATTCACTAAGATTTGTATAAAATTTTAAATTTTGATGGTTTAAGTAATTATATTATTCCTGTAAAATATTTATTGAATTTTTAATGATTAATTTTTATAAACAAATTTAGGTAATAATTTCTTAAATATTTTATTTTAATTATATATTTTTTTCATCTATCAAGTTTCAAGCAAAAACTAACTTATGAATTTTAGCTCAATGTTACAATGTTGATCTATTTTTTATTTAAGAAGTCTTTCTTAATTTTATAGTTTTATTAAATTTTAATCAATAATAAAATCTATTGCAAGAATGTGTTAAAAGAATATTGTTGTCAATCTCTCTGAAAAAAAATAAAAATGTATTTAGCGGTCTTTATTTATATATTTGTTGTTGTAAAAGAATATTATATATTTGATGGATGAGATAGGAAAGCCCTTTTATTATCAATATATTTTGAAGGGTAAACAACCAAAAGAATGAGTCTTGCCTATTGAGAGATTCCTTATTTATTCCTGAATTAGAACGTTCTTTTTAACGAGGATGCATCCGTTGTCTTTATTATCGACGTTTTTTAATGGCATACTTCGTGCATTAATATTTTTAATTAATTATTCCATTAACTTTTTAATTTTAGTAATAATTAAATTTTTTTATTAAGAATAAATATAATAAAAATTTTATAAATTACCAATAAAATGATTTTTAGAAAATAAATTAACATTTTCTATTATTTCATAGTTTTTATTTTCTTGTTTCCATAAAATATACAAGGTTGGGAAGCCAGTTGGAGATTGGTCCTAATTGCTCTGTGCAAACCTGTGTGACCAGACAGACTCGCCGTTGATGAAAAATATACACTCGAATGAAAAATACTACTCAAAGTCCATACCTATTTTTCTCTTCAGATTATCTACTAAACCCTAATTAATCAATCTTATATATTAGTATAAATTAATTATTATTTAATTTGAATATAGTAATTATTATTGTAACTCTTAATTAATTAATAGACATTGTATTGGACATATACTTAAACTATTATTTAGAATTGCATATTTATCTTTATTTTATTTTATTATGCTTTTTCTTATTCATCACATGTTTTTCGAGAAATATAAGCTTCTTAGCATAGATAATTTGTTTGTATCGGAAATATTTCTATGTTGTTATGGGTTTATATTTCTTTGACTTTTATTTGGTGTGTACTTTTACCATAATTAGTATTCCAGTCTTAAAGTTCTTATAATTGTTTTAATAATGTTATTGTGCAAAGTTTTTGCTTGTACAAATTTATTCCCATTTTACTTCAAAATTTTGAACTTATATCCTCAAATTTATTGAGGGCTTTAGTTCCTCGATCAATGTCGTCCATAGATACAAACTTTTGCACACAAAAAATAATTGCCATGATTTGGATATTCGCTAGTGACATAATCCATTTACTTATTCGTTTTGTCTTCTTTTTTTTTTAACAATTTTTTTCTTTTTAATATATATAAAATAAAGTTTTGTATTAATGTGCTATGTTCAGTTTAAGTGTTTAACAGCAGTTATAAACGTAAAAAAATATTTATAATTTTTTCTTTTAGAACTTTTTATATTGAAGTTTAATAAAATCATATTATGTTGGAAAATATCATAATAGAATGAGGAAATCTCATTTTTTTTATATAGATTGAATTGTAATTTTGTAAATTGATATCACTACTAGCATCCCTTAAATATAAATATTATATTAATTTATTAATTTGTTGTCAAAAGCATGATATTAAGGTACAAGGTTTATTTGGCTTGAAAATTTGGAGTATTAAGATTTAAATATAAATTAGTCTAAAAAATAGAATTTTTTAATTTTAATTTTTTAATAACAAATTTTATTTTTTATCATTTAAAAATATTTTTTGTATTTTAAAATTAATAGTGTAATAATAAGATTAACAGTCTAATAATTTATAATAGTATTATTGAAATCTAACAACCAGTTATATATAATTTTTATCGTTAAATTATATTTTTAAATTTTTCATTAATTAAGATAACATCATTCATTATTTTAAATAGATAAAAAAATTTAAAATATAATTTATTAAAAAAATAAATCCATTATTACATAAACTCTATCACTTACTGTTGTTATTTGTGAGTAAAAACTAAAAGAAAAAAAATTAAAAAATAAAAACTTTTTTTTCAAAAAACCAAAAATAATAGAATCTTATTTTTCATGAATTAAATGCGGAAATTAATAGTATTAATGTACTAGTTGCAATAATAACGCGGACATATGTGTATATTTTATTCTAAGGTTGCGATTGGAACCACGTCCACATTTTTGCTCCACTTAAAATGTTGTGCTGAAGCGGCGTGTCCTTTGATTTCCTGAAAAGAGTGATAAATGTAACCTTATCTGAAGAACCCAACAATCTCCCATTCCTGCGGTGGAGCAATTAGCAACATTATCCTTAGATTTCGTTCATCACGAGTTTGTTTTTTTGTGTCATCAGGTTATCCCAATTGGCACTGACAACTGGAACATAACCAATAGCCATTGGCTAGGTAGCTTGAACAAATTGGAATTGGGCATGCCATGAAGGTGGCATGTTGCAGTCCAGATATGAATGTCCCCTACTTGGGAACCCCAAGAGCAAGGTTTGGTTCTGAGGAAGCCCTTGTCTTGCTTCAAAAATGTAGCAATTTCAAGCAGCTGAAGCAAGTCCATGGTAGAATAATTCGTTTTGGTCTCACCTATGACCAATTGCTTGTGAGGAAGCTAATTCAGCTTTCTTCCTCTTATAGCAAAATGAACTATGCCACTCTGGTGTTTGATCAACTCAATGCCCCAGATATCTTCACCTGGAATGTAATGATTAGAGTTTATACTATTAGTGGTTCTCCTAAAACGGCCCTTCTTTTGTTCAATGCCATGCTATGCCAGGGCTTTGCACCTGACAAATTTACGTACCCTTTTGTGATCAATGCTTGCATAGCCTCTTCTGCCCTTGATTTTGGAAGAGTAGTCCATGCTCTGGCAATCAAAATGGGATTTTGGAGTGATCTTTATGTGCAGAACACCATGACAAATCTCTACTTCAAGTGTGAGAATGTAGATGATGGATGGAAGGTGTTTGATAAAATGCGTGTCCGAAACGTGTTCACGTGGACCACCGTGATTGCTGGGTTTGTTGCTTGTGGGAAATTGGAAACTGCCAGGAAACTATTTGAGCAGATGCCTTCCAAGAATGTTGTTTCATGGACTGCAATGATTGACGCGTATGTGAAAGACAAGCAACCTGTTGAAGCTTTTAACTTGTTTGAAAGAATGCAGGATGATAATGTGAGGCCAAACGAGTACACTGTGGTGAGCTTGGTCAGAGCATGTACTGAGATGGGTAGCCTCAAGTTGGGTATAAGGATTCATGATTTTGCTCTCAAGAATGGTTTTGAGCTTGAGCCCTTCTTGTGTACTGCGCTTATAGACATGTACAGCAAGTGTGGCAGTTTAGATGATGCAAGGAGAGTGTTTGATATGATGCAGGTGAGAACCTTGGCTACTTGGAATACCATGATCACTAGCTTGGGTGTGCACGGGTTTAGGGATGAAGCACTATCCCTTTTTGAAGAAATGGAGAAGGCAAATGAGGTTCCGGATGCTATCACTTTTGTAGGTGTTTTGAGTGCTTGCGTTTATATGAATGACCTGGAACTAGCTCAGAAGTATTTCAATCTTATGACAGATCGTTATGGTATAACACCTATCTTGGAGCACTATACATGCATGGTCGAAATCTATACTCGTGCTATTGAGTTGGATGAGATTTACACGTCAGGGAACACAATGGAAGCTAATCATGATGTTGCAGAATTGCTCCACAAGAACAAACTCACTAGTATAGATGACATAAAAGAACTTATACACAAGCAATACGGGGGTTTGGATTTCTCAGAACTAGTTTTAGACCATTCCTCCACGAGCTCTCCACCTCGACTCCCGAGCTCTAAGTGGGATGCAGATTGAAATCAGTCAAACAAGTAGATAAATAGTGACTTTGTTCTCATTCACTGTCACACAATGTGAGAGATTCGTGCCAAGATGTCTTAGTATGGAGTTTTTAAGAGAAGTCTATATACATAGCCAAACGGATGCCTCTAATTTGTGTTTCAACATGCTGTGAGTTCCATGATAATCAGCATAGTTTGTCTTATAAACTAAAGAAGATCTCAAAGAAAGAGAGGGTGGAGGCGTTGAAACTTACAATTCATATGAAAATTATTAGATACCTTGGGATTTCTCTTAAATATTCTTGTAGCCATTCACTTTAAAGGGTAAAGTGAACTCATATTTATGATAAATATTTAATGGGGGTGAGATTGATACATGTCAATATAATTTTTATTTTATTAAATTTCTTGAAGTTAAAAGAAAAACTACAAGTTCATGATCTTCTCCCTCCCATGTGCCCTGCAACTGTTTGTTCTTCTCATATTACGGCCATGATGCAACACCAGCAACCCACAATGCCCCTGCAGCTGTGATCATATACGAGACTGCACCAGTAACATAAATAAACGCAGCACAAAAGTTATATGCAATGGGATAAAAAAATTGTAACGAAGAAATATCGTCTTGTGTACATTCTTTTGGTTGTTTCAAGAAACTGAAAAAAATAATAATCTAGTGAAGAATGTAATTTGGAGATACCTCCTTTCAGGTTAGTTCTCTCTTGGCTTGTAACTGAGGTACAACTCAAACAAAATTGTAAACGATACTACAGGAGAATCTTTCTCAATTTTTAATATCATGAACAAATCTCACTTTTTCATTAAAGGGTTCGCGCTATTCCTCTTTGTTAAATTAAGTTACGCACCATCAAACTTAGATAGCTGAAAAAGCTAGATTTAGAAGCTTTTTGTTTCTTTTACTTTAAGTTGAATTTGAAGGGTGGTTTTTGTGTTGTAATAGTTGGAACTAATTATGCTATAAAGCTTACATATTTAATATTTGTTATGTTCAATTTCGCTTTGCCTCTACGGCTGAGCATATTCAATAGATTTCATTAACATTATTAAAAATGGTTTTTGCATTATAGTAGTTGGATCTAATTTTGCTTCAAGGCTTGTTAATTTTATAATAGTTATGTACAATTTAGATTTAGTTTTATGCGAGAACATATCCAGTAGACGTTTTATTCCATTAACTTTACTGAATTTAATAGAATATACTAAAAGTGTGAAAATATTTATACTAACGTCCAATCATAAATTGATATATAATTAAAATTTACTTACTTTTATAATAATTTTTAAAAATTTATATGTAAGATAACTTTTAATTAGTCAATAATAAAAAATAATATTAAATTTAAATTATAACTTTATTTATTTGGAGCCCCCAACATTTATTACTTTTTATTCCAATGGGGCTTGTTGCAACTTTTATTCATTTTGTCATTGCTTAATTATTTTTGAATTATATGGTTCCTCTGATTCTTCATCATTATGTTGCTTCAAAGCATGTTGACTTGAATTTTTACTCCATCACAAGCTAAGCAGACACTAGTCAATTCTCTTTCAGCAATACCTCCTTATGATTGGCAACATACTTTGTGCATAGACAATCTGTCATTGCATATGAAAATAACAAAGTCCTGATAATTCCATATGAAAATAAACCTGTCAGAAAATCCAACTAAAAATAGGTTTTTTTTTTTGGGGGGGGGGGGGGGACCAAGGGGGGGGGAAAGCAAAAAGTGAATTTTCGTTGGAAATAATTTTTTATTTCAAATTATCAAATTAATAACAAAAAAAAAAAAAAAAGACCATAAAATTAATAAACAAAAAAACACAACAAAAAACAAAAAAGGAAATTGGTTTTTTTTGGGGGGGGGGGGGGGGGGAGCAAAGGGAGGAGGAAAGCAAAAACTGACATTTCGTTGGACATAATCATTAATATCAAATTATCAATCAAAGTATATTTCACATGAAAAAGAAAGGTTACCATCAAAATACCAATATCATATAAAACCAAGAAAGACATATGGAAAGCGTGAAATTTTAAAATAAGAAATGAGTAAGGGGTACAATGTCTGCTAGTCGCTATTTTCAACTAAAGTGTTGATATAAATCATGGACGTGATTTTTCGAATCTCTGCACTGTTCTGGATTGGTTTAAAGGTTTAATTCCTATAATAGGCTGTCTCGGCCCAAATCATTGACTTAGCTTAAATCATTAAGTGTTGATTGAGGTGAACAATGTCCAAGAGTAAATTTTCTAAAATATAATTGTGAATAATGAATCATAATTCTGAGTAAAAAAATGGATAAAATATGTTTGTTATCCGTTGGTTTATTTTTATCTTTAATTTTTTATATATTTTTTATTTTAGTCTTCCATAATAAATTATTTGTTTTGTTTTTAATCACTTATGTTAATTTCAAATGTTAAGTAATAATCTAATAAGCATAAATTGTATGATAAAATATTTTATTGAAGTTTCTAACAATTTGTATTCGATACAAATTTTTTTACAATCTAAATATTTATTTTTGTAACATTTTTAGTGATTTATAAAAATTTAGTGTTTGAATTTTAATTTTTTTATAGTATTTTTAACAATTCTAGTTAGTTAAAAAATTTGCATAGGAATTTAAATGAAAAATTTTCAAATGTAAATTTTACTCACTATGTTATTATTTTATAGTTGAAGTTAAAGTCATAGATTAAAAATAAAATATAACAATTTGTGAGGATTAAAAATAGTTTTAAAAAATTATAACAGATTAAAAATAGAAATCAAGATAAAATGAGAAACAAAAAACATATTTTATTCTAAAATTATTGTCATTATATTAGAACAAAATAAAGTGTTAAAAAAATCTCATGTTTCATGCACAAAGAAAATTAGAGGTACAATATACATTCAAAACAATAATACAAAAAGAAACAGTAAAAAATATGAATTTAAATGGTATGACACCTTTTGTTTACATCCTTTGAATCATCTCAAAAATATTTGTCGTCGCATAATACATTACAAGTTTTTTTAACAAACTTGAGAAAACTCTCTCTATTACAAGTTTTTTAGACAAACTTGAAAAATCTTTTTCATTACAAGTTTTTTAAATAAACTTAAAAACCCTCTCTAATACAAAATCACTCATTTCACTTAGAGTGGTGACCCCTTCTCTTTGAATGGGATATTCTTCTTTCGCCAAAAATATTCTTTTTATAATAAAGGTTCAAGATTTCATTCATAAATGTCACTTAGTAAGTTTCAATTATCTCACCTCTTTATCTATATCTCATTATGATAATGAGTTTTTCAAGAGTTAAGATGCATTCATACTTATTGGAATATACCTCTTGACTTTCCATCTTCTTGCATTAATGTTTAAAAATTTAGATTGGTTTTCTCAACATAAAATTGTTTTTAAAAAATCCTAGCTCTCTTATCGAAAAATTTAGTTTATCTCAAACTCCTATAAATAAAGTTAATGTCATTGTAGTAGATAAATATTTATTACATATAATCATTTTGATGAAATAATAACATCAAAATGTCTTTTATAGATTTCACTTCTTATTCATGAAGTCTTAGTCATATGAAAAAAGCAACACCATCATAAGGACATATCGAAACTCAAACCATTTAGAGTATACCTTGATTAGTGACTTACTGTATACATAACTCAATCAAAATCAAAATTCATATCTCAAACACATCATTGTTGCCATATGAGAAATTTGGTAAATCTAACTCCAGTCTAATAATGCGAACACTTAGATGTCAAAATACTTAGGCTAAGGCCACTCTGGATGGCTATATGGAGGAGGTAAACTCCTTTCACAACCTCCTCGTTGGCCCTAATCCATCTTACCCTTTTCACATTGCTACGTCTGACTTACGAAGGTATAAATAAGAATGGAGTTGTAGGGGTTTATCCTCGAGATGAGTGTGTAAGCTAGCTTCAGGAGTAAATTGTCAAGCTACAAAAGCTCCGAAGCCACTCTTAACTACCTATGAATTACTTGGAACTGTGTATATAAGATAAATAGAGAATACGTTATCTAAAAGTCAATACCTGTTAATTTGGGAGAGGGAGGCTTCTCTCTGAAAAAAGAAATAGAATTAAAGAAGAGAGTACTGAGAAAAGAGAGACCTGTATTACAAGAAGTCTGGTGACACTTAAACAACAAAGAGAAACACAAAACAAAACGAGCATATTCTGGTAACCCTTCCACAAGTCCAATTATTGGTTGTAAATGCTTGGTTTATCTTGATACCTATTGCATTATATGTTATAATCTTATTTTATCTTTTATTTTTTTCATCCCGAAATTTGTAGCATTTGATCTGTTGATTTTCTTAAGCACTGTTATGCATTTTCGTAACAATTTTTAGTCTTTTGAAAAGAAAGGTAAATCACAATAATGAGTAGGTACTAATGGAAGTCATGGCAAAGCTGCCGCAAGCATCTCTGGAAACTTCCCTCTTGGTCCCAATCGTTGTTGGTATAGATGCCTTTCTCTCCCTCATTACTTCTTTTGCGGTGAATATGACTAATAAAAACGGCACTTGGTTTCGCAAAAGAACTTCTTAGTAGGATTTCTTATTCCCTTTTATTTCCTTTTTAATTACTATTCTTTATTTTCCTTATTTTACCCACTTTTGTTTCCTCATTATTTTACCTGTATAAATTGGGCCTAATTGTTTGGCCAGCTGGTATTAATTAAAATGAACTCACTCCAACTTTTTTTCGTAATCAAGCTATTACTTTTGCTTTACTTATATATAGTTTTGTTTTGTTTCACATAAATCCTTAAACCTTGTTACTTAGGCATTGGCAATGAATAATAGAAAAATGAAGGCCTGTAACGTAACTTATCCTATAAAGTTTTCTTATTTGTAAAGAAATAAACATTAAAAAAATAACAGTGCTAAAATAAAACATAATAATATTTCTTCATAGATAATTATAATTTGATTAATTAATAAATAATAAAAGATAAAACTTTAATACATAAAGGATTAATGGCATGCAACATCATTTAAATCCTAAGATTTTGGAGCGTAAACTGCGACAACTTAATGTTTTCAAAAATCTTCTCTAAAATAAAAATGTTAAATTAAAATTAATTAGTTTTTAAAAAAATAACATTAAATAAAATTTAAAAGATTCTAATAGATTGACTTTGATGTACACTTTTGTAAATATTATATTTTAAGATTCATGAGTTGTGACAATTTACAAATTCTAAATTTAATAAAAATAAAAATTATAATAAAAAATTAACACAAATATTTTTAGATAAAGAATTATGTAATTTTGATTTCTTAATCACATCTAAAGATACATAAGAACAAGAGATCATTCTTGTCTAGCTAAAAAAATTTAATTTATAATATTAAATTATTGATAATAAAATTTAGTTTTTGTCAAAATAAAACAAATCTTTGTTATGAATTTTTTTTTTACTTTTAGGTGAGATAAATATTTTTAAGGAGTGTAAATGATTTGTTTAATTAATTATAAGTAATTGTCTTATGACAAACGTTATAGGATGTTGATACCTTTCTTATATTTAATTGATTACCAAATTTATTTTGGTTTTAAAAATTATTTTATTAATGGATTTTCCAATGTTTTCAAAAAATAAATATTGGTAATATTTTTTTTTTTTAAATTATTTTCTTCATCTTGTCACGATCTTGATTACAACAAATTTTACATTAGAAAAGAGGATTATAGTAAGCATTTAGATATATTTTTGTATGATATGTGTTGTTCATTAAAGCACCATATACAACAATGTGCAAAACTTTTTCTAAGACACTAAAAAAAAGCTTAGTTGTTCTAGCATCTTCCTCAAATGTCCCAAACATCCTCACATATTGGTTAAGGTCATCCAACAACATGGAGAAAGTTTAAGAAGTTTCTTATGAAGGTTTTATAATGAGGTAACGTTGGTGCTGAATTTATCTAAAGAGATCTAACTCCATAATTTTGGAGGAGTCAATTATATAAAACACACTTTGTGCTTTATCTTTAGCAAAAGAAAGACCCAAAAGCATAGAGGAATGTAGAGTCCAAGTTGTGAAATATATCAACCAGAAAAAAAAAATCAAAATTGGAGATTGACTCTACCACATTCATTCCTTATATAGCGAAAGGGAAAAAGAAAAAATAAACACATTATCGTCAAGCTAAGGGCCAAGGTCTAAACTAATATCAAAAGTTAAGAAAGAATAATTGTTCTCACAATGGACCTAAGAGAATTGAAGAGTAAGTTTCACAACTAACCTTTCTGATAATGAACCAACTCAAATTTATTAATTAGTATACTTGACTAAATTCTCAAAGACCCAATGCTCACCATCCTTAAGGAGGAAATATAAGAATATGAAAAAGTTGGCAAATAAGTGTAGTTATTTGAAGGATGCAACTAAGGAATAAAATTGATTTGGGCATTTAGGCCTAAGTATACAAAGTTTGAGATGATAAAAAGATTTCTTGTGACAAACAATGGGATGCATTGCAAGAAAGAAGTTAAAGGAAATGTTGAGATAGTTTCCCACCAAAGAAACGAGAAGATACAGAGGCATTTTCATTGACACTTGATATTAAGTAGAATTGCAAAAGATGTAGCTCAACTAGAATAAGGAAGTCTACATTGATAAAAATTGTAAGCGTAGAAACACAAAAAGACTATCAAAGTACTAAGATAAAGAATGAAGTTACCTTAACAATTTCCTTTTTAGATTTTGATTTGGGAATATTATCCTAGGGCATAATAATCCATTAGTTAATACAGTTGTCATAGCAAATGTTGATGTGGGGAGAATGTTCATATACTAAAAGATTGAATGATGTATTGTACTATCAAACTTTCAAGATAAAAGAATGGTGGTAGTATTTTCATTTAATCAAAACTTAATGTTTATAAAAACAAATAAACAAACACATAAAAGAAAGGAGGGAGAAATGACTTCAATTTGCCCAAGTCTTATTACTATTTATGTTTTTTTTTTACCTATCTTTTAATATTTTTAAGTAGAAATTAATAAATATAATAAAATTTTCTAATTCTAATAAAATATTTTTATCATTTTAAAATAATTATAATTTTAATATTTAAAAAATATTTTAAAATAATTTATATTCTTAATTTTTAATGAGATATTAAAATATATATTCTAATTTTTTAAGAAATATTATTATTTTAAAATTTTTAATAATATTTATTTAAATTAAAAAATATATTTTAATAAAATTATTCATTAATATACTTTTCAAAATATTTATCTTTTTTGTATGGAAAAATCTTACTTATCAATTATTTTGAAATGAAAAAAGTAATTATAAATTTTAGATCGGAAGAGCGTC
>JAMLFT010004440.1:0-19579 GCA_026544285.1 Pachyrhizus erosus | reverse complement strand
TAGTTAAGTATGTTTGTTATGTTCTGAACAATTTTTAATATTTAAATAAAATGCGTGCTAAAATTTTAGTCGTTACAAATGTCTTGTTTGAGCTTGGCCTTTTAATCAATATTTGCATTTAGAGACAAGTTATTAAAGAAGCTTTGGGTTTTGATTTTTCTTACTTCAATTTCTTCAATGCGTCCTCATCTAAGATAACTTATTAAGTTGTTGTTCAAGTTCAAGGATTTTAGCTTCTATTTCAACCTTTTCAATTAAAATCTTTTAAAAAAAAGCTTCACATTCTTTAGATTTTCCCCTTGAAGACTCCAACACTTTTTTGTTATGTTCTAACTAGAAGATTCCAGTTCGAGTATCTTTAAATATGGAATAAAGACTTTTCTTTGCAAGATCTCTTTTTGATTCATGTTCTAAACTTTGTTAAACAAGGTGGTGAACTCAATAAATTCATTAGGTACCCCTTTTCCTATGAGTTCATCATCAATATCTTTAAATGTTGAAAAAGTTGAAATTATGTCTTCTTTATAATTCACAACCTCAAAGGTTGTTTTGAAAGAGTCACCATATGCAAATGTCCTGAAATTCTTTATTGGATCTTCCAATTTTTGGTTGACCTCCAATTTATTTTGACTAGCTTCAGAAGTATTTGAAGGACCATATTCTTTTGATAAAAGTTAAAAAAAAGGATCCTTTTGAATTTCTTGAAGGCGATCAAGTGCCTCACCAAATGAAGAGATGATCATGGGATGCTCATTAGCATGCTCTTCAATATTTGAAGCAACAATCCTTTATTTTGGGATTAAACTTGGATCAATTTTGTCTTCTTGTTGAGGAAAGTCTAGAGGATCATGTGTAGAAGAAAAGTCCCTTGACGGTGTTGATTCTTTACTAATAAAATCTTTTCATTGATGCTCAAGTTTTGGACAAAAATCAATTTTTTAGGTCCAAATGTAACTTGAAGAGCATAATGTTAAGCTCTTAAAACTTTTAAAATTTTGATTAATTTGTTCCAACTATCTTGATCAATTTCAACTTCTATGACTCTAGGAGTGAATTGTTGAACTTGAGATGGCTGTGAATCAACCAAAAACATATAAACAAGAATAAATATGTCATGAAAATAGAATATAAATAAAAAAATTCAAAATTCATGAAAAATTTCTTGAAAATTACTTGTTCTACTTGAGGTTGAATGATAACCTTTTGAAGAGACGTAATATCCTCAACATTTTTATTTTGAAGATTCAAAATATGAGAAGAAATTTTGGGCACACGAAAGAAGGGTATGAAATTTATTCTAATAAAATTACCTTATTCTTCTTTTGTTTTTCTGAAGCTTGTACGGGGTTAGTCTCGATAGAAGTAGTAATTTCTTTTCTTTTTGATTTTTCCTATATAACAAAAATTAGAACAATAGTATAATGAAATATAAAAACAAAAAGGAAAAGTACTTACTTGTTCAATAGATGCTTCAAGCATCTTCCTTTTCTTTTTCCCAACAGTTGGTTAGGATGTTGTTGATGCTTCAAGGGCAAGAATCACTCGAATTGGTTTCAAGGTTTAATAATTATAAAAGAATAATCATTATTATAAGATCTCAAAATATGAAATTCTTGATAAAGAATTGATTTCTACCTTAAAACTAGAAGTTGTTTTCTCAATCAAAGGAACTTTTCTTTTCAGCTTTCCTTTTGGGGCATTAGTTGCATGTGCTTCTACTTCAGAATCCTCCCAATTTCCATTGGATTTTGGAACCTTTTATGGGATAAAAGTATAAGTTATTGCAGTATTGAGAAATTACAAAATATTTTTGTAGGAAATTTAAGAATTCTTACCTCAAGGTGTTTGTTTTTTTAAAGTGTTTCTTTGTCCAAATGATATAACCAAGGTGGTAATTCAAAGTCTCTAAGATAAATATATTGGTCGTAAAAAAGCTTTGTAGGATAAATATGTATGTCTTTTGGAAGGTATGGTTTGGAATAATCTTAGAATGATCAAAGTTGTCTAGTCCATTTTGGGCATTGATGAGATTTTATTAGATCAAATTTTGCTAAAGGGAAAGTTGGGATCTTTTTAGGACAAAACCTTTCGAAATCATCTAAACCTAAGGGTTTATTGTCTCAATAAAAGTTGTAGTTAATAAGAGAATAACTGTGTATCCTTTATGTGCAAGCCAAAAACTAAGATATCCTAAGAAAAGAACTCATGCAAAATATTAATAAGCTCATCTTGATGACCAGAGGTAGACGCTCGAAACCTTAAGTTGAGCCAATTTGGCCCATCAATGGTTGTTTTTGAAAATGGGGCTAAATCTTCAAAATATTCTTCATGATTTAAAAGAATATTCATATATTTTCTGAAGGTTTGTTCATAAATCTAATTCTTGAAAGTTGCAAAACTAGTTAGATGAGCACCTTTGAGCTGAAGAGTAGGTTGGAATCGAGTATTTGGCTTAATATTTTTTGAAAGATTTAATTCAACTAGAGTTGAATGAACCAGAAAGATTTCGAATAGGTTTTGGTTGGCTAAGTCCCTTCACTTCATCATTTAATGCACAATAGACATGTGCTAAGAGTAACTTGTTTAGACATAAGTTGATAATACCAGGATGAAGGATATGAGCCAGGTTAAAATAAGAAGTGAAAACATAAAGGGATTTTGTACAAAAAACATTGGTCAAAAGCCAATATAATAAAAATGTTGTGTTCTTTTTTTGTGACTTTCGACCCTTCCCCTTGACGAGTCTATAGAAAATGACTATATGTTTTATTTTCTCAATCGATAACATCTTCTGTTATTAGATTATTGAAAGAACCTACTAGATAATGCTCATTAGGGGGTTTAAGACTAGTGACAACAACTACATCTAAAAAAGTTGGTCTAAGAGGACCAAAAGGAAATTCAAAGGTATTGTTACTTTGACTCCAAAAATTAGCAGATGCCTTGATCATCAAAATGTCTAAATTGGAAATGTTCAGTGTACTTACCTAAATCAGATCGAAGATGCCAATCTTTTTTGAATGAGCCTCATAAGCAACTTTAACTTGAGATAACCATTTGAAGTATGATCCTCTCTTAGTTACAAGACCAAAACGAAAGATTTTAGATGAATCTTTGAGAAAGTCCATACATATTTCCTCTTCATGGATTACGGGAAATTAGTCCCTAGGACCAGGAACGAAATCCTTGGAGGATTCTATAGAAGGCTTAGTCCATAAGGGACTAACAATGACAATAGGTTCATCAACAAGAGGGAAATGTATCAATACTTGGCTTTCCCAAATTTTCCTTGTCTCAACCTCGATGCTAGGTATTGGGGCAAATTTCTTGTTGTTAAAATCAAGCAACTCTTGTATGACAACAAAAGGGGGAGAATGCTACTTCCTTGGTTGTTACTTGAAGTTCCAGTCATTTTAGTGATTAATAAGAGAAGAAAATGAAAGAAGAACATAGTGAAGATTGCAAGAGATATGAAAACAAGAAGAGGAACCGAAGATGAGAAAAACATAAAAGGGTTCTCAAAGCAAGAAGATAGGGGAAGGGTATAGAAGAATAGGAGTAATCATTCTTCTTATAAATATTTAGAAAATAAAAATGTTGTTTTTCATGACTTGGCAATTAAAGAATCCAAAATAATGATTTTGAAAACTGCCTAAGAAACTACAATCTTGTAGTTAATCGTTGTAATTATTAAATGAGTTGTCTCATGGAGAATATTACTAAGTTGCCCTTATAAAAACTATTGAACAACTCCAATGGTTAATAAATCAAAAGAGAAGTATTTTTGTCAATATCTTCTAGTTCAAAAAAGGTTACTCTCATATATTCAAAATAACCATTTTTGGGGGCATCTATTAGGGGTACAAAGAAAATATTTGTATCGAAACTTAATTTAAAGAGAGATGATTTGAAGAATAGTTAGGTAGATAGCTCTCAAAAGATGATGGGATAAGAACTCGAGAAGAGAGCATAAGGTTCAGAATATGAATTAAAGCATCCAAAAGCGAAGCTAAAAATCTATATGTTTATAGGGTTTAAGCGCCAAATTGTAGATTCGAGATATGTGAGCTTCAAGTAGAATTCGAAGACATAGCGAAGGCTATAAACAATAAATTGAAACTCAGGTGTTTGAAATCTAAGATGAATTATTGTAGGTTATGTAAAAAGATAGAATACATATATATATTATCATATATATAAGAGTCTGAAATTAAGTGAAATAAAATATCCACATGATACGAATCTAGTTAAAGTATCGTCTTGAAAACAGGTAAATGATATAAATAAGAACTTAACCCGTGACTTGACGACAAAACCAAAGTTATCATAGAAGAATGACCCTATCCGTGACTTGCCGGTGGAACCAACACTATAAAGTTCTTTAACCCAAGAACAAAAGGGAAGCTCTCACAAAAGAGTAAACACTCAATCCATGCAAATCTAAGTTGTTCTCCTCTATATTGGTTCCTATTTATAAGGAAGTAAAAGAAACAAATAATAGAAAACAAATCCTATAAACTTGAACTAAAGATAAGATAATAGAAAATAAATCCTAATTTTAACTGAACTAAAGATAAGATAAGTTAAAATATTGATCTCATGTAAACATTTCTAGCCATGATCTTCAAATTATAGGTAGGAGAAAATTCTTCAATTGAGTATTGTTAGGTTCATATAATTCCTTTCCTCTTCAAAGTGATTCATCCATGAATCAAGTTTAGTTGGGTTTGCATTCTTGATTGTAGGTCACTCTTTAGTTGTATTTACTTATTTTTCATCTTGCAAACTTTTAGATCTTTAATAGGTCATCCAAGTCTCTAATCTAGGATTCAAAATCTTGAAAGGTCCACCAAGATCCTTCAAAAGATAATCATCAATTGAAAACAAAGGGCTAGAAGAACATAAGAATTTGCATTCCTCCTTTGAAACCACTTCTTCAATTTTCCTGAAAAAATATTCATCATAATCAGACAATGGGTTAACATAAAAAATATTGTATTCTTCTTTTTTCTCTTTATTTTTTTTATTTTTTTTTCCTTTTTCTCTTAGTTATTCTCTTTCATCTATTTTTCTCTCAATTCTTTTTCTTTCATCTCCTTTTCTTTCAATTCTTTTTTCTTCTTCTATTTTTTCTCTCTTTTTCTTTCATTTCTCTTTCTTTCATCTCATTTTCTTTAAATTTGTGTCACCTTAGACTTTTAGATTTAGTTGGGGATTGAAGATTATTCAATTTTGTATTTAAAGCCTTGATTTGATCTTGAATAGCCTTCATGAACAACTTGAGTTCAGGATCTCCTTCACTCATGATTAAAATTATGAATTCAAGAGTCAAAGCTCTGATACCAAATGATAAGAATCTAGTTAAAGAATCATCTTGAAAACATGTAAAAATTAGAAACAGGAACTTAACCCTAATTGCGACCTGCCGACAAAACCAAAGTTATCAAAGAAGTGTGAGTTTCTTGTTCTCCTCTGGATAGGTTCCTATGTATAAGGAATTAGAAGAAACAAATAACAAAAAAAAATCCTATAAATTTGAACTAAAGGTAAGATAATAGAAAACAAATCTTAAATAGCAAAAAACAAATCCTATAAATTTGAACTAAAGATAATATAATAGAAAACAAATCCTAATTTTAATTGAATTAAAGATAAGTTAAAATACTTATATCATCTAAACATTTCTAGCCATGATCTTTAAATTATAGGTATGAGATAATTCTTGAATTGGGTATTGTCAAATTCATTTCACCATATTGCATCCTTAAACTGTAATCCAACTCATCCCAAAAATAGCCAAAAAACATGTGGCAACAAAGTGATAAATGATTAAATCTTAGGTTCACTCATAAATACATTAAGAAGAAAACCTAGACTTAGAACAGTAATCTCTAACCTTCAATCCTCTATGTGTGTCCACTGCGTTAGGCGTGGGTTAACAAATTGGAAAGGACAAAAAATCCCACTAGTAAATTCCCTAAGAAGTGACCTCATTTAGGTACTCCTTAAATCAGGGTCATCTTCTTACTCGCTCTCAACTAGCCAATCTGCCTTTCCTACAACAAGAGCAACCTTTGGTATCTCAGCTTTTGTCTCTAGTACCATGGCTTCTATCTTGAGCACCTCAGTCTCGGAGTCCCCGTCCAGATGATGAGACACTAAAGATGATGATGAATATGAGATCTCAACAACCTATCTAGGTGTGGCATGACAAAAATGTAGTAGCGTAATCGTTAGATGAAAGTGTTCTTGGAATTCATCAGCCATGTTGAGTCTGAAAGAGAGGGGGGTGTAGGAGTGAGTCATTAATTCTGGGACACATATACATATTAGAGGGTGGTATATCCAACGTAGTCTCTTGCCTCACTGTTCGTGCTTAATTAGGTTTTCTAATCGCTTTAGGACCCTTCATAGCCTCCAAAAATACTAACTCCAGGAGTGCTTATACGAGCGTGTCATGAATAATCCAATTCACAACTTTGGTTGACGACCAGGAGTATATACCCTGTCTGGTATTTGGTCCAGGGTACTCTCAACCGAATATTGGTAATGCTCCACGTTGTAGAGGACGCCAAACTGTTTTTGTGACACTCTCTTACTTTGAGTTTTTCATAACTTGGCACCTTATCTACCCCTAAGGTCTCATCAGAGCCTGCGTATATTCCTCAAGTACCTTCTGTGATCAACCATTGCATCCTCCATCTTAAATTCTCACTCGTTAGGGTTTTCGATTCAATTTACCTCCCTTATCCTATGTGTCATCTCTATTGTCCCTTATTATATTGGTACTAATTTTAATTTTAGGTATTCATGGATATCATCCATGTTTATATCACCATCATTTCTAGGTTCTCATCATTGTTTGAGCATATCTTAGTTCATCATCTATCCTAGGGTTATTCAAGAATTTTGTATCTCTATGGACAATCATCAAGTATATTTGTCTTCCATTAATAGTGGAGGTCTGAAATTTCAGTTAAATCATCAATCCAACACATTTAGTTGCATAAATAATTACCACAGTAGGCAATCGAATATATTATAACCAGATAACAGGATAGGGGTAAAATAGTCATTTTCATAAATATGACTTTTTTTTAGGAATTCGTATCTTTATTTTCCACTCGCAATATCTTATATAGTTGTCCTAGTATAATGAGTTGTTTTCCCTAGGTTTAGGAGGTTCTAGTAGTGGAAAAATTAAATTTTCTAATGCAAGGGTATTTTGGTCATTTTTATAAGATATGGTTTTTTAGGATTTATCCTTTGCAATTCTACTTAAAAGGTATTATATATAGGTTTCTAACACTTTACAAATATTCTTTTGAATTCAGAAAAACTAAATAGAATAAAAATAATTTTTTCTAAAGTAAGGGCAGTTTGGTTATTTTATAAATATTTGCCTTTTTAAAGATTTTTCTTATATTCTTAACCCACAATTTTTGGAAAAGATCCTATTAGTGCTAAAAATATTTTAGATCCCCTCTTTGAACTTGAAGTGACCTACAAATGACCTAATCTTCATTCTTCTACCCTAAGGGTATATTGGTTATTTTGTGAAAATTTGTCTTTTTAAATATTTTCTTCAGATTTTTAAACCTAAGTTTTTAAGATAGATTGTACTTTATGCAAAAGGATATTTAGGCTATTTTCTTGAAGTTAGAATGGCCTAAAAAGGACAAAAGTATTTAATTTTATACCCTAAAGGTATTTTGCTCATTTTGAAAAACATAATTTATTTTTAAGGATTTTGAAATCTGAATAGTGATAAAAATATTCTAGGTATTTTTCTAAATAGGTTATGATATTTACCCCTCAAGTTATTTATCAAAATAGACTTAAATTTTCAATTATCTCACTTAGGGGTATTTTTGGAATTTTTAAAAAAATAATTCAATTTTCATCAAATTTTCTGAGAAAAATTTATCTCATTCTTATTCCTAGAATTAGAGCTATTCTCTGCTAAATTTTCAAGGCTTGAATATGCAGAAATGGTATAAAATTTCAAAAAAAACAAAATAGGTGTATTTTGCTAAATTTTTAATAGATGGGCAAAATGGTAATTTTTACTTCATCTTCAACCTCTAGCTCTAGTTTCGAACCAGAAAAATTCAAATTTCTAAACTTCAATTTATCGTGGATTTTTGGCAAATTATTCACCTAGAATCCTTATATACCTTAGTCTAATTCATTTCCATCCTTCAATAGCTCGAATTGAGCTTTGTTATACCCATATGAGATTCAATTTAACAGAGTTTGAATTGGAGAAACTCCAATTCAATTAAGGATAATTAATGCAAATTAATACACCAAGGTTTGCAAAATCCAAATTGATATGATAGAATATGTCTACAATCAGAATTTTAAGAAAAGATAAGTCCTCCTACCTGAATTAAAAAGCTTTCACAGTTCATCAATGGCAAAGCCTTGCAACCCCTACAAAATAGCGATTACATGTGTTATTTTTACACAGAAAGATTTACAAGGGAATTTCGAAGCTAATGGGACAAGTTTGAGGCAATTTGGTTGAGTAACGAAGGAGAATTTGATGGTTGAAGTTTACATTTTTCTCCCTCAAACTCAAATTCGATTCTTCTTACATAGACCTCTATGGCTCACTTTCTTCCTGGCGAAGCATTCCTGGGTTAGGGTGGTGGTAGGGGTGGCCATGGCAAAGCATGGGAGGCGCAAAATGCAGTGTTCTCAACTTTTGAAAAATCTGCTCGAGGTTAGGGGTGATGAAAGTGCTTCCATGGCGACTAAGTATTTTTAGGAGGGGTTAAATAGAATTTAATTTGTAAAAATAACAACGATGGGCCTAGCGGTCAAACGACAATCCTTGAATTTTGAAAATCTCTTTGACCTTCATGACTCTCCCTTTGAATCTGCCTAAAAACCTTTTCTCACTTTGCATTTATTTATTTTTTTCATTTAACCCAGTGCTTTACCCTTTTATATTTCCCTTTGTGTTATAATACTACCACGTGGGTAGCTTAGTTGGCAAAACGTTGCGTCACTCTACGTCTCTTAGGGTTGCGGGTTCAATCCTCCCCCAACGCCTTTTTCTTTTTTTCTCTTCCTTTTCCTTTTCTTTTATTCTTTTATTTTTATTTTCTATTTTCTGTTTTAATTTTTTATTAATTATATTTCATGTTTTTTAATTTCTTTCAAAAATCCTAAAAGTTTAATTATATTTTTTCTACTGAATTTAATTTTCTTTTTCATAAAAATTTATTTATTTGATAAGAATTTAATTTATTTTGTCTAAAAAATACTTATTTAATTTTCCTTAATTCCTACTTTTTTTTTAAATTTCTAAAAATTCTGATTCTAATTCTAATCCTCCTCAATTTTTATTTCTTCTTCCTTACTCTTTTACGGATTATATTTTCTATAAATTTATATTTGCCATTTTTATTTATTTTAAATTTCAAATTCTTACTAACTAAAATCTTATTTTCTTTATTTCTTCCCTAAACAATATTTAATAATTTTTCTTTTAGGAATTTAAATTCTAAATAAATTAAACCAAGAATAGATAGGAGATAAATTCTAGAAATATGATATTATATATTGCAAAAATTTGGGATGTTACACGCGTTCTTGCACCACTCGGTGTCATACCTCCAAAGCATTGTGACCTTTACAATTTATATCTCAAAGTACCAACCTATCCTCAATAACTCATCCTTACTAAGATTATCCTTTTTTTGTTGATGGGAGAGGTTCTACTAACATGGGTACCTAGCATGGAGAACTAACACACGACCCTTGAGGTATCATGCCTCAGGTCAAACATCTCAATAATCGAGGTGATTACCTCCTTCACCCACGTATGGTGAATAGTGTTGTTTCGATCATTGTTTTGCTCCATTGAACTATATATATAATTCATCAATTGGAACATCGCACACGACTCTTCGATTCATATAGTTTTGACATTTTGCCTTTCACTTGTATATATACTCACATTCTCGCAACAAGGTCTTGATCCATGTAACATCACATCGCAACGAATCCACCATGCTAGCAAAAATAACATTTTCTCCTCTTCATTTAATTTTATGTGTATCTTTCATCTCGGTTTAACAATATCTTACCCTCTCAAGTTTCATGAGGATTGAAATGTTAGAATATTATGTCCATAATTCACACTTTTGATTAGGGTTTTATTAAATCTATCATCGTTTGAAAATGACCGACACCAAAATTTAGTCTAATCATCATAGTTCTTATTATAGGTTTTTGTGACTACAAAAAGAGTAAATGCTCTATTTACAACATTTTGTAAAACACACAATAAATTGACACAAAATTTAAATATGCCAAAATAATAATTTATCATGCAATTTAATACAAACAATTTTAGACAAATAAAATTTCACAAATATCACACAAAGATAATTGTCCAAAATTCACATTTTTTGTGTTTCAAAATCCAAGGTCACAATCATAACATATTATTTATGGTATGCATGAGGCCATGTCACTTAATTTTAAGAAAAGACTAAGTTTCTAAATATAATAAAAATAATGTTATATTTTGGCTTTAGTAAAAGGGAAAAATGTTCATTAAAAAGTTATATAAAAAACATTTTTAAAGCACTAGATTTTTATATGTAAACAAGAATTTTTAAATATACTTTTTGGAAAGGTCCAATTTATTATAAGAAAAAATCTACAAAAATTTATAAAAATATGTTAAGGCAGTATAATTAAGTGTTTTTCAAAACAACATTGGTTAAAGATGGATCATTTTCTAGATCTTCTTCATATTATTTTTAATCAATTCTTTTCCCAACACGTCCCCAAAACAGTTATCTTTCCAATGATATAAAATACACTTTCTAATTGAATCTATGCAATTTTTGGAAATTATTTTACTAAAACTCTTTTTTGGCCAAAAGTTACTAGAAACCAAAGAAAAACTTATAAAGTCATTTCCCTTGGTCTAACCCTAGACATTGTCCACTAACTAGACCAAAAGTTTCCCCAAATAAAAAATAATAAATAATTTTTAAATTGAAATATTTTTATATATTACGAAAGACCTTTAAATCTATTTTGTAGAGCATCCTTTCAACATTCAAACAAAAATCTACAAAAATTATTAAAAATCTTTCAAGTTGACAAACACCACTTTTACTTACACCATAGTTTAGTGTTTTCCACTTTTCACGCTTCCCAAAAGGAATTGATGTTGCACTTTTTGTACCTTGAAGCTTTATACCAAGATAAAAGTTGAATCACTAGGGATCATTTTCTAGTGACACAAATCAATATTGCATGTATTATGTCGGGATTGTTAAAATTAGTTGAAAATGTATCTGATCTTTAAAAGTTTAGCAGAATACATGGTTTGGAAGATAATTCTATCTAGTTTCTATAAATTTAAAGAAATTGTAGTGGAGATGAGTCAGTAAACACATGTTCTAGAAACATCAAGTCTTGCTATCTTAAAAATCAAAGTTAGAAGGGACATGTTGCATGTTCAATTCAATCTTCTTAGTGAGCTTATCTTTTAAAAGCTTCAAAAGATGAAATGTGAGTTTCTGTGTCTAGTTTCATTGAAAAGAAATTTGAAAGAAATCTATGGTTTGGATCAAAAGATATGCCCAGAATAATGACACATGCATATGTAGAAAGCTAAATTGTAGCCACAATCGTCCATTCTTTAGCCATAAATAAAATAGTAAATAATTTGACAAAACTTTGGACAAAGTCTCCTTTATTTAAGTATCATCCACATGGTTCGAAAACTTAAAAGGAAACAAGAAGAAGAGCACATGCAAACCAATAGAACCAGCCAACAGATGCAACAACCAAAACAAGAGGAAGAATAAACTATTTTCACAACATACAAGCATGACTTTTGAAACAAAATGACCCATGCAAGAGCTAAATTTGAAAACTTGCATGAACCTTGGCTTCTCAACTCACATAAGAATCTTGAATCCATAACAAGAACCCATCCTTACCTATGATTTGTTGAAGAGAGGTTGAAGATGACAAGAGAACTTTGAAGGAAGGTTGGAAACGTGTATAATTTTTTTGAGATTTTTGGCATTGCTAGGAAGCTCATGGTTTTGTCTTTGGAAAAATGAGAGAAAGTGAAGCTAGTTGAATATATAAGTGAGTGAAGCAGTTTCTTGCATGTAAAGTGTAATGGGTTATGATTTCTAGGTTAATAAATAAGATTAGATGTGAATTAATGATGATTTGATGCTAATATAATGTTTTAGTATATTTAGGTGGGGTTTTCTAACCAATGGGTTGTTGCTACTTGGCCTCCTTGTGGGGCCTACTTGGTCTAGAAGAATATTTTTCAAAAAATGTGTAATAAACTATTTTTAGTCAATTTTTGGCAAATTTTCATTCAATAATGCTACTCCATTTTTCTCTTCTATATTGTTTCTCTTAAAACATTATTTTATCTTCCAAGTAGATAGATTAAAATAATTTAGGTTTTAATTGAATGAAATTTAAATTTTGTCTACTAGATTATATTAATAAAAGTTTATTAGTAAAATTTCATTAAAAAGGGTAAAATTATCAATTAAAATTTTGTCTTCCTCTAATGACTGGAACCTGGTGTTTCATTTTATTACTTAAGATTAATCAAATATTCACATGTAGAACTTCATTTGGCAGATTAAATCAAAATCAATAAATTCAAAAGCAAATTATAGTGACTCCCTTTTTGTTTTACATGAATTACATTTATCCTCACTCTTTTTATTATTATTACATTAACTCTCCCTAATGTTTGAAAATATTACACTTACACTCCTTTTTATATTACACTAACTTCCCTTAATATTTGAAAAATATTACACTAACATACTAATACCCAATATTAGGGAGGTTATTGTAATGATTAAAAATGCTAGGATTGTTTGTGTAATTCAAATAAATTTAAGGAGGTATTACAATAATTTTCTCTAAATTCAAATCAAGTCCATCTGCAAAATTTTAATAGGGACTCCATCAATAATGACCCCCACTGATGATGTAATGATGTAGTTAAAAGATAATTGTGTCATGTGATTAAGGGTTTGTGGTCAAAATAAGTGAGATAAAATAGAATAAGTTATCATATCCTATTTTAATTCAATTTTTGTTAAGCTAATACAATATGATAAACTTATCCTATAAACTTTTTTTTTTATCTTACTTGCGAATGTAATTTTTATCCTAAGAGGCTGGATTAGAAATTAACAAGAAATAATACTTTTTTTTCTTTTTTCAATTAATTGTTATCAATGTTTAAAATAATTTTGGTACTTGTATGTTTTTTTAAAATTACAAAATATCTATATATATTTTTTTTTATAATATAGTTTAAATTATAATTTTTAGAGAAATATATGTAAATTTAACCAAAAGAATAATTTCATCATTTAAATATATGCATATCCTGTTTTATTATTATTTAATCCATGTCAAACACATTACAAGATAACACGAGTACATGTCTTATGAGAGAGTTATTTTTATAAGAAAGTAAGGAAATTAAATCTAGATTGTATAATCATAAATGGATAGTCAAGATTTTATTCTCTCACTTTCATATAAAAATAATTCTCTCGTAAGATATGTCTCAAGATAACGTTTGTTATCCGGTGTGTATTAAATCTTGTTTTTATTCTATTGGTATATACTATCATACTCTATTATATTATGATCACCAAATAGACTTTAAAATTTTTAAAATTTTTATTTCAAGTCTAATTTATTAAGAAATATCAACTCCTCAAATAAATTTCAATATCTAAAAAATTAATCATTAAATCCTCATTAAAAAAAATTCCAAACTCACCAAAATTTGTACAAGTTAGTTAATCCCTCCAATATGATAAAGATAACAAGATTAAAACCTTTTAATGCCTATCACTATTACTTTGTGGTTAAGGTGCATGCATGCATGCTACCGAACATCCAACAAGTTTTATTTTTGGTCAACTTTAACATTTCTTTTTCCAAATGGATTACAGCTAACGCACAAGAGGCGAATCGATCTCATGAAATCTTTCCTTTTGTTGAGGATAGGGATACAAAAGCAGCGGGGGAGCAAAGTGTTTGTGCTGCTTACCTCAGACATTGGAATAAAATAAAATAATTATATTTCATTTCTATATTCTTTTTGGATGAATCCAAATATATTTTTGGACGAAAAATCAAAAATTAATTTTTTAAATTATTAAAATTTATTTTAGAGATTGACATTTTTTTAATAATTTTTTTATATACACATAATAAAAATTAATTAAACTTTTAACCCATATTTAAAATATAAAATTATCTACCATATTATGTAAATTAATTTCTATATTCTTTAGTCTCACAATGTGGCATATTCTCGCAGCCAATACAACCTTTATAATTTCGGAACAAGGAACTTAAGAAATAACATATTGTTGCAGGAGAACGAGATTCCAGTGATATCCAAATACTGCTTTTCGTCTGCAAACCTAATCTTATCTTCTAGCCCTTCATTTTATTGGACACTAAAGTGACAAGTGCAAGCTGTAAAAGTATAAATGCTGAATTGGTGATTGATTGGTGCAAAATCCAATTTATTAGTTGAAGTGAGGAAAGAAACAAAAAGGCAACATGATTTGTCATGATACTATGATTTTGTACCTAAAATAGGATCAGGTGAAGTCATTAAAAATAACATGGGATCTTCCGTAACATCAGTGTATGTTTAATATTATATTTGCTGCAAAAAGGTTGTAATCTTAGGTGCAAAATAAATGAAGAGACACGGAGATGCGTTGGGGTCGAACATATTAATTAGACGGCCTCTTTCTTGATATTTTAATTTGTTTCTTTTTGAGTTTGTGATCTTCCCAATTTAAATAATAATAATAATAATAGGAATATTATTATTATTATTATTATTAATTTTATTAAAAATATTTTCAACACATTAGTTAAAGAATACTTGATAAATTTTATTATTTTAAAAGATAAAAATATTAAATAATGTAATTTGTTTAATTTAATAACTCTTTTATCAAATTTTTCTTTGTTTTTAATTGGTTATTTAAAAATATTTAACAACAATAGTAATATATATCACATATAAAAAATATTGTGTAAAAGATCTTTATCCTTTTTGTCATGAGAATCTTGATTTGTCTTCATTATTTTAACTTTAATTTATAATTGAAAAAATGTTTTATTTACAGAGGAAAAAATGTCATTTAGTAATAGTTAAAAATAAAAATTTATCATTTGAGAAAATGCTCCATTGAGAAGCCACTTTATTTCTAATTAAGGACAACAAGTTCATGTTAATTTATTAATGATAAAATAAATAAATAAAAAATAGTTAATCACAAGGTAAAGGGTTAGTAGATGTCAGTAGGAGTTAGTAGAAGGTTAAAAATTAATTAGAATAAGTCTTACGTATTAGGATTTATTTTAGTGTTTAGAATTAAAATAAATGAGGTTTAGAAAATTTTAATGATAAAATAGTATAAATTAAGCAAGATGGGATTAGGGATAACATACAAAGTATTTATGTAATATTTACATACATGTTCACAAGGATAAAGAGTGATAATTAGTACAAAATAGTTAAAGTATAAATAAGAAAAAATTCTTAGTAGACAACAAATTTGTTAATAAAAGTAAAAACAATTAAATTAATAAGAAAAGAAGATTTTGACAAGTCAAGATGCTTCATACAATAATGAGAAATAAAAGAATGAGTTGTGCTTAAAATTTAGTCATTGGTTTAATGGCCTCAATCTTAGTCATAGAGTAAAACGCTACTAATTATAGCCGGACATGAATTGGATGGTGTAAACTCTACTTACCAATTTTCTAAAAGTTAAGTTAAAAGTATAAATTTATAAAGATTAATGTACTAAAAAATAAATATTGAGAATTTTATGTACTTAGCAATTACGTTAGAAATTTAGAATGTTCCACATTCTATTTCAATGTTTTAAATATTTGAAAATAAAATTTAAATTATACTACCTCTGATTTTTATTATAAGATCTAAATTAAAAGTGTGATTTGATCATTTTTATAAGGTTCAATCTAAAATGTCTCTTACATTAATTATTTTATTTTTTTACAAAAATGTCTTTCATTAAAGTTAGTTATAAAATAATGTAACAGTGAAAGAAACATGACTCATTAATATTTTTTAGTTTTTTTCAAGGGATAGTTTTGAAAAAAATATTAATTTAAGACAAATTTAATGCTTTCAACTAAGTTAATCAAATTCTTTAATTTTGATGAATAGTTAATTGAACCTTATAATAAGGACTCAAGGTAGTAATACACCACTATCTCACTTTTAGAAATATAATATAAAGTGCCAATACATTATATTACTTAAATACATATAAAAAAAATTAAAGCTAGTTGTGCATTCAAATTGATTCATTGTGATTTATGGGAAACATATAGGACCCCTACAACATGTGGGCTTTTGATTTCTTAACAATTGTAGATGATTACTTACGTGTTGTGTAGATATATTTGTTGATTGATAAAAAAGAGGTGCCACAAACACTTCAAAAAATTGCTTTAGTTGAAAGGAAATTTCACAAACAAGTGAAAATATTTCAAAGTGATAACAAAACTAAGTTCACATGCATGAGAAAATATTTTCTTGATCATGAAATCATTTTTCAATCATCTTGCACTGCAACTTTTTAAAAAAATGGGCAAGTGAAAAAGAAACACAAACATATTTTGAATGTGGCACAAGCACTACAATTCTAAGGAAGTCTTCCCGTTGAATTATAAGGAGAATGTATTTTAATTTCAGGTTATCTAATCAATCAAACTCCCACCAAGATGTTAAATGGAACAATTTCTTGTGATATTGCATGGACAAAAAGCCATACATGAACAGTTGAAAGTGTTTGGATAATTGTGTTATGTAGGCAATCAAAGAAGGGAAAAAGAGAAATTTACAAGATGAAGTAGAAATGTTTCTTCATTGGATATCCAAATGATAAAAAGGGGTGAAAGTTGTTTGATTTAGAGACATAAGATACCTTTGTCTCTTAAAATGTTAAATGTGTTAAGTTATTATATCCATTTTTTTGGTGACAATGCACCTAAAGAATAGGGTGATTAGAATGTTGGGAATTTTGATAATGTTGTAGAAGAGGTGACTTGTGAGAAGCTTCAACAAAAATTATGTAGAAAGTTTGCTATACAATGGTGAGACCATAATGCACAATAAGGGGTGAACCAAATAAAGAACCAACTAAATAAATGGTTTCAAATACGGCAAATGCATCACTCAACACATTGGTGCCATCAAAAGAATCACTTTTGGGCAGAGGACACAAAGTAAAATAATTATTTGTCCATCTACTTGATTTTGTGACTCATGCTACTAGAAGAATGAGCCCATCTAATCGTTCATCCTCATCTATGGTATGCTCAAGTTATCCTTATCCCATATCACATTATATGAATTATAACAACTTTTCTTTAGCACATTGTGTTTTTTCTTGCCTTTGTTTCACAAGAAAAAAAAATCATTTTCTCATGTTGAAGTAACAAGAAATAGTAAATGGAAGGAAGCCAAGATAGATGAAACATGGGCTCTTGAAAATAATGGAACTTGGATTTGTTGAAATATAACTTATCCTAAAAGCTTAAGTTTTAATAATAATAAATTTCTAAGAGACAAATTCTAAGTTACCTAGATTTAACTACTAATGGTTTCTTTTAAGAATATGTCATAAGACAAGGCCTAATCAATAATCATAAAGAAATGTGTGAAATATCAACCTGAAGTATGTCAACTTTCCAAACATAGGATCTGCCACATCAAAAGTAAGACAACCAAAAAGAAAGAAAGATGACTAGAAGCATGAAAGGTAGTCATGATTTCTCATATCAAAGTGTAGCAAAAATTAGAAATTGTGTATGATCAAAAGCATGATTAACAAGGTATCTTTAATTAAAAGGTACATGTTAAAAGTTACATATTACCTAAGTATCATTAGAAGATGCAAGACTAAACAAGGAATGGGATACAAATGTCTTTATTACTCAAAAGTACATACCAAAAGCAAGAAGTGCAACATGTAGAGTGCTTAAAAGCATTAAATTTAGAAGCAATGAGCTTTAAAGAAGACATGCAAGTATTCAGAAGTACAAACTTGCATAAGTCATCTAGTTCACATAAGGACAAAATAACCAGAAGCAAAGAATACTAATACATTGATATTGTAGTCACTTTAAGAAACACTAGAAGATATCCTATAGGAGAATAGTCTTTAGAAGCTAACCTATGACAATAACTAGAAGATGTCATAAGGTAATCACTAAGACAAACAACAAAGCACCAATAACTATAACTAAAAATTTGAATTGTGCTAGTTGTACACAATGGAGAAAGTAGAGAATGCAATTGATAAAGTTCAAAAGCTATAAGCTATGAGAGAAAAATAAATAAAGACAATTGCATGAAAGAGATAACTCATGTTGCAATTTTAAATTGTTTGAAAACCCATTCAACAACCATAAAACGACTAGCTCCTAAGTCTATTTAAGGGACTTCATTTGAAGGAGCTTATCACAAGGAAGATAAGCCACAAAGAAAGGATAAGGTTATAAGAGTTAAGTCTTAAAAACAGAATACCTAAATTTTCAAAGGAATCTTCCATAGCTAAAATACTCTAAGATTAGAGCTAACCGTTGTCCATCTAAAAAAGTGTTTGTAAACACCTTTAATTTGAGGAGCCTTAATGCAGAAGGTATCCCAAAAGGTGTATTAGAGTTTCTCCAAATAGAAACCTTAGTGAGAAGGAAACTTTGGAGAACAATTAGGGGATTGTTGCTTTTGGAGTTATTTATGAACACAACAAGGTTGTTCTAGGAGTCAACAATAGGTAGTTGTTTGGGTTTAAGCTAGAGAGACTTGTGCAAGAATACTTAGGTTGGGTGAAAGATTGTTGAGGATAAGAGATTATTGGTTGAAGGGTTTGTAAAACCTAGGAGAATATTGATAAAATCCTACAAAGGTTTATAATATTAGGTTGAGAAGATGTCTACAAAGGAAAGGAAAGAATATTGTTGGTGTAATGAACTTGAATAAGCTTTAAAAGAAAGAATACTAAGTATAATTGTGTTTGGTCTTAGTAGAAAATCTTATAGGTGTAACTACTAGATGTACTCCAAGGTTGGAGTGAACTAGCATAAATTTTTGTGTGTTGTATCATTCTTTATATTGATAATTGTCATATATACTTAATGATGAGATATAATTTTAAGTAATTATCTTATTTTTGCCCCCCTTATTTTATTTGGCTCATTTGGTTGTACTTTTGTTAATATCTAATTTTTCATTCTAATTAATCATTTTGGTAGGTTATACTCAATTTTTTATGCATTTGTTTGTAAAGAATGAAGTTTGTCTAAACAGGCAATTTGGAGCTGTAACATCCCATTTTTCAAATTAATGAAAATATTCTTGTTTCAATGTAAATAAAGTAGTTAGGAACTTTATTTAACAAATTAAGGAATATTAAAAATAAAATCTAGAATAAACTTTAATAAGTAAATAAAATAAATAAAAATATGTATAAGA
>JAMLFT010004439.1:0-19579 GCA_026544285.1 Pachyrhizus erosus | reverse complement strand
AAAATTATATTGTTAATTTTTATTATTAATAAAATCTATATTAATTAGTTTTATAAAGAAAATTTATTTTTAAAATTCTTCTTTTTGACTTTCTTTCATATATATATATTGCATACATTGTTTATTTATAATTTCTAACTATAATCTATTTCCTTGATTTTAAATTCTCAATTTCTATTTTTTTTTATTTTTCTTTAAATATTTCCTTAATATTTTCATTATTTGTTAAATATTTATTTCTTACTTATTTTGAATTATAACTACAAACTTGTTAGATGAATAATCTCTATACATGAGCTAATATAATAAATTTATTAATTCTAAGAAAATTTTATTTTGATAAATATAAAGTAGGATGTTACAAGATCAATTATTATTATTATGCACTATTGTTCTTATTATAATTATCATTATTATTCTATTTATTTTAATTTAAACTAAGATGTTACAACTCTACTCTCCTAAAGAAAATTTTGTCCTCGAAATTTATATCTTAAAATAGCTGAGGATATAGCTCTATCATCTTGCTTTCCAACTCCCATGTTGCGTCGTCGTCGTCTCTTAGACTCTATATTACCTTGACTAGGTTGATATTTTTGTCCTTTAGCTATTTTATTCTCCGATCTCTAATTCTTATCTTCGTGACATCATAAGTCAAGTTTCCCCTTATTGTTACATGATTAGGTTTAATCACATGTGAGGGATTACATGCATATTTTTTAAGTTGGAACACATGAAAAACGTTATGCAAATCGGCTAGGTTTGGAGGCAAGATTATTTGGTAAGCAACATGGCCAATTCTTTTTAGAATCTAGTAAGAGCCAATGAATTTGGATTTTAGTTTTTGAGATTTTAAGGCTCTCCCTCCAATGGTGGGAGTCACCTTCAAGAAGACATATTCTCTGGCCAAGTACCATAGACTATTGTGATCATTGAATACTTTGAACCTTGATCTATAAAGGTAGTACCTCCATATCTCGAAGGCAAAAATCATTATAGTTAGTTCTAAGTCATGGGTTGGGTAGTTCCCTTAATAAGGTCTCAATTATCTTAAAGCATAAGCAACTACCCTTCTCTCTTGCATTAGCACGCATCCCAAGCCTTGGCACAAGTCGTCAAAGTACACATCAAACTCCCTCTTAAGATTTGGTAGAATCAAAATGGGTTTAGTGGTTAGTCTCTTCTTCAATTCTTGGAAACTACACTTGCACGCCTCATCACGAATTAAGGCTTGACCCTTCTTAGTTAACTTGGTTAGAGGTAATGCTAACTTAGAAAATCATTCAATGAATCCTATAATAGCATGCCAAACCTAGGAAACTCCTAATCTTCGTGATGGTGGTTGGTGTGTTTCACTGCATAATCGCTTCAACTTTTGCTAGATCTACAACAATCCCTTCCGTAGACATCACGCATCCTAGGAAACTCACCTCTTCCAACCAAAACTCATACTTAGAGAGTTTTTCATGTAATTGTCGTTCCTTCAATATTTGTAACACAATCCATAGATGTTCAACATACTCCTCTTGAGTCTAAGAATAGATCAAGATATCATTAATAAAGATCACCACAAATTGGTTTGCCACTGCAAAAAGGCATAACTAGATACTCATAGTGTCTATAATGCATCCAAAAAGTTGTCATCGGTATGTCTTCTTTCTTTACCCTAATCTGGTGGTATCCCGACCGTAGATCAATCTTGGAGAATAGTTGAACTCCCTTTAATTGATCCATGAGATCGTCAATTTTGGGAAGCGGTATTTGTTCTTGATGGTGACCTTGTTCAGTTGGTCATAGTCTATGAATAATTGCATGCTTCCATCCTTCTTCTTTACTAGTAACACTGGAGCTCCCCAAGGTGACACACTTGGACTGATGAATTTCTTGTCCAACAGTTCTTCCAATTGGCTCTTTACTTTTGCTAACTCCTTGGGAGACATCCCATATGGAGCTACAAAAATTTGATTGGATCCAAGTGTGAGATTTATGGCAAATTTACTTCTCTCTCTAATGGCAACTCTATCACATCACCAAGGAATACTTCAGAGAACTCACATACCACTATAGTACTACCGACGTCTAGATCCACCTCTATTTATGTTGAGAACAAAGCCATGTAGATTTGATAGTTCCCCTCCATCTCACTTTCGGACTCGGTAGAGTTAAATCTCAAAGACTCACATGCATTTTTGTTAGTGTTTCCAAAAATTAGGGCTTTATTGATACATGCCTAGCTTTTCAAGATGGATATTGGAACTTGTAAGATCCTCTAACAAGATCTATGAAGAAGAGACTTGAAGAAAAGATTGGTTGCTTTGTTTTTGGACATTGGTAGCTTAGGAACCATGTGTTTAAGCCTTTGTATTTTGGATCATAGTAGTTAGAATTACTTTGTGAGATTTTCATTTTGGGCTTGTATTTTGGTCATTAAAATGTAGGAATTGGATGTGTATTGGCTTGGTTGGGCTTCATCTCCTTGTTTTGGCCCAAACTGCCACATTCCTTGCTTTTTGGCTTAAGTTTAGTGTGCTTGGTTGCCTATATAAGACACCAAGTCAACTATGAGTCAACAAATTTCACTTGAATGATAATTGAGATTTTTTTCTCCAATTGTGAGAGCTAGATTTCTCCCTAGAATTCTAACGAAGAAGTCATTTTTCCTTATCAAAGCTAGATTATTTTGTGGTCAATTTCTACTAGTTTTTATCCTATTTGTAAGAATAGGTTGCAAATTCATTCTTTTCTCCATCATTTCTTGTTATTGAAGCTTGGAATTGAAGATATGATGAAGATCCTTGGAAGAATTTAGCATTTGGTATCAAGAGTCAATATAATCTTTGAATAAGCTTCAAATTTAGTTAGATTTATTAATATTGAGTTCAATTCATGCCAAATTTTTGTAAATCCACTTGTAATTGCATTCAAACATGTATTAGTGTTTTCGGATTTGGTTTTCAAGCATTTTACATGCTTCTTATGGTTTGTCCAAGCCTTAGATGCATGTATCTTGTTGTGGCTTGAATTTCAGCACATGTTTCATTCCTATCTGCTTGTGCAATGCTTGTTTCAATCATGCTTTCCATGCTTGAGGTGGTTGCTTAGTGGAATCTTCACTAGTTTGTTAGATGCACATGATTTTTGTGCTTCAATCACTTGTTTCTTACTTATCCTACACGAGCTACTCTCTCCTTCTTCCTCCTTGAGTTCAAAGCATGTGCTATAATTTTTCCTCCATTATTGAACAATTTGAAGATAATTTTGATGAGGTTTTGCTTCAGACTTGTGCTTAAGAGGATTCTACTTGTCTTCTAGCTTGGTTAGCACCTTAAGAGGTTAGTTCTTGGCTTTATTTTGAGTTCATTCTTCTTCTCCAATGGTGTGTCATGTTTGAACTTTTCTCTAGTTTAGATCTTCAATTTTTCTTTGTTTTGTTGTTGAATTCTTGATAAGGTTTTATTCTCCATGTCTTAAGGATCATGAATATGCAAAAATATCTTGAAAAAACTTGTGTAGATTGCTCTAGATCTAGAATTTTTTAGTTCAAAGTGTTTCATCTTGTTCTTGAGAATTTGAACTTCTATTCTTAGATCTATTTCATTTCTTGCTAGATTCACATCTATTTTTGTTAAATCTTCATATTTCTTAAGTGTTTGTATTAAGAAAAGTTGAATTCTACTCTAGAAGCTTTGTTCGTGTGTTCTTCAATTTTCTCTTGTTCTTTAGAAGTGTTCTTGAGTTGTTATTGGTTTTGATTCAAAAATTTTGTTTTAATCTTGTTTGAATATATTTGATTCATGCTTTTGGTGTCTTACTCCATAAATCTCAAGCTTCTCTTATACTACTATACTTTTCTGTTTGAAATTTGGTTATAACAAACTTCTCTCTCGAAATCTTCACAAAATGTAGTGTAGATTCAAAATTTGGCTCCAAATTTTGGTAAAATTTGAATTTACCTCCAATTCTAATTCAAATTTTGGTTGAAACTATTTTTCCTCCATTTTTAGAATTCAAAAACTTGGTGAAAATTTGTAGTGCCTCCAAATTTCAATTTCAAGTTCAAAATGAGTAACAATTAGTGAATTTAGTAGCATTGCAGGTCTCACCCAAAGCTTATTTGTGGCCAAAGTTTGATTAAAGAAAAAGAAGAAAAAAAAGGAAAAGAAAAAGAAAAGAATAGTATAAAAAAAAGGAAACTGAGGTGTGTATTGATGGATTTCTATTCACTTTTCACCTTGACTACTTCCATTTCTTATGATTCAATTGTTCATTAGAAGTTATTACAAGTTTAGTTCAAGTTGCCTTGCCTTTTGAAGCTTGAAACTCATTGAAGTCTTTGGAAATTCACTAAACCTGAGGCAAACTTTGCTTGTTTTCATCCAAATTTGTTTGGAAATTTTGTGTTGGAAATTGGTGATCCATTCTTGGGCTTTTATCTTTGTTATACATGTTATAAAGTTCCTTCTTTGTATCTTCAATTGTTTTGAATTTTTGTACGACATGTCTTGAGTTGATCTTGGTACAATCTTAGTGGTATAGGTTCTTGTGCATGCTTAGAGTATCTTTGAGCTTTTCTTCATGTGTTGATACATGAAATTAGTTCCTTGAGTTGTATCATTGATTCTTTCATGTGTTAGCTTTTGAATGTTTTTTTTAGTCTCTACATCTTTTACTTGCTTGTCTCCATCTTATTCCACTTTGAGCTTTCCTTCTTTTTTTGTTAGCTTTTATTGCTTTTCTTCTTGTGGACTCTTGGTTTTTTACATTTGAGTTTATTTCATTTGGAATTCTTGAGATTGGTTGGAATTCATGGCATATTTCATGAAGTAACTCTTTGATTTTGAGAATTGTGACTTCCTTTTTAGACTTCAAAGAGAGAAATAGGAAGAGGTAAAAGAAAAGAAAGTTACATCATAGAAAGATCCTTGAAAGAGTAAAACACGAGTGTTGAATGTATACACTAAGGAGTGGTGAGAACTTTCTTTAATATTACTTGTGATTTTGCTAACCTTTGTTCTCTTGTGGAAGCATGGCTAGTGGGGGTGATAGTGATGCATTATCTCCAAAATCTGCAAAATTGATGGCTAATATAATCAAAAACATGAAATTAATGCAATTGGAAAGTGAAAGGAAATTAAATGAAAAATTTGAAAGAAGTGAAAAATATGTTAGAGACTTGAACCATAAGGTAGATGACTTGGTTAGAATGCATGATAGAGCTTCTTCTTCCTACTTGAGTGATGGTTATTATATTATTATAGTGATGCTAAGAGATCTAGGCAAGGGAAGCTACACAAGCTTGCAAGGGAAGCTATTCAAGCTTGCAAGGGAAGCTACTCAAGCTTGCAAGGGAAGCTAACTCATGTTGCTTGGAGAAGAACTCAGTTTGGGCTTAGAAAGTCCATAGAATGGGCCTAGAAAGCCCACCAAGCAAGGAACTCATTCTCTAGGCCTAGAATGGTCACAAAGGAGTCGTAAACTAAATGGCTTAGAAGGGTGGAAAAACATTCTAGAGACCCTAGTGTGCATAGACCAAGTCAAGGAAGAGAAGAAAATGATGTTAGGGTGCCTTTTGAACATAGGCCAAGGCATAAAGAGGATAGGGAGGAGCATCCTAAGATGAATTTGCCTAAGTTTGAAAGTTCATCTAATGTTAAATCTTATTTGGAATGGGAAATGAAATGTGATCAAATTTTTAATTTCCATGTGTTGAGTGATCAAAAGAAATTGAAGTTAGCCACCCTAACCATTGAAAAATATGCCTTAAGTTGGTGGAATCAAATTTAAGAATAGGTGAGAAGAGGTAGAAGGATAGGTAAGAGAAATTAGGAAGACCTTAAGAGAACATTTAGGGGTAGATTCATTCCTTCTAGTTATGTGAAGGACATCCATAATAGGCTTCAAAAACAATATCAAGGAACAAAAGGACTGGATGAATATTTTAAGGAGTTAGAACTTTGCTTAGTTAGGGTTGAAATTGATGAGCCTCAAGAGGCTACCACAACAAGGTTCTTGAATGGGCTTTAATAGGGAAATACAAGATGTTATTGAAACTTAAACATATTTGTTTCATGATTTGTTTCACAAGGAATTGAAGGTTGAGCAACAACTCAAGAGAAGACAAGAGATCAAGAAGAATCAAGGGAATTCAAGTTAGAGGTCAAACATGAAGAAAGAGGGCATGTCCTCCTTCAAAGACAAAGTTGTAACTAGAGTAGATAATTCTTCTTCTTCTTCTTTTAATTTAAAGCCCAAAGACGGAAAAGTTGTATGTAAAGACAACCCCCTCCCCTTAAATCTAGTGATATTAAATGCTTTAAGTGTTTGGGAAAAGTTTACAAAGCCTTCCAATGCCCAAACAAGAAGGCAATGATAACCAATGATAATGGGAGTATTGATAGTGAATCATCCTTTGATGAGAGTGGTGCCTCTAGTGAAGGTGCAAGTGATGCAATTCACTCACTTGAGGAGGGAGATTTATTAATTATTAGACATATGCTTGGTTCATTTTGTGGCAAGAGTAATGATTCATAGCGTGAGAACATTTTTCATACTCGTTGCATAGTTAGTGGGCATGTTTGTTCCCTCATCATTGATACTGGTAGTTGCATCAATGTGGCTAGCACTAGATTAGTCAAGAAACTTGCTCTACCTATGACTCCTCATCCAAAGTCATATAAGCTTCAATGGTTTAGTGAAAAGGGAGAATTAGTAATAAAGAAGCAAGTCATGCTTGCTTTTTCCATTAGAACATCTATGGATGATGTATGTTGTGATGTTGTCCCTATGGAAGCCAAATATATCTTGTTAGGTAGGGCATGGCAATATGATAGGAAAATTGAGTTTAATGGTGCTACTAACATTTATTATTTCAAGTATAAAGGTCAAAAGATGGCTTTGAAACCTCTTTCACCTAAAGAGATTAACATGGATCAAGTAAGGATGAAGAAAAAGAGGGAGAAAGAGCAAAAGGTATAAGGTGGATCTCAAGTGCAAGGCAAAAAGAAAAATGTAATAGCATTAGAAGCCAGGGGTTTGTTGGCTACTCCTCATTAGGTAAAGAAATTTATTCTTGCTAGGAAACCTTTATTCTTGTGTGTGCCTTCACCTGTGTTTAACTAGTCAACCTAAGGTGAATGATTAGTTTGAGAACTCTTACAAGAGTTTGAAGATGCCTTTTCTAAGGATATTCCAGTTGGGGTACCACCTGTTAGAGGGATAAAGCATTAGATAGATTTAATTCTTAGAGCTAGCCTTCCAAATAGGCCTACTTATAGGAGTAATTCTAAAAAGACAAGAAATCTAAAAGCAACTTGAGGGGTTGATTAGTAAGGGATGGTTGTAAGAAAGCCTAAGTCCATGTGCAATGCCTATAATCCTAGTGCCTAAGAAAGATGGATCATGGAGGATGTGTACAAATTGTAGACCTATAAACAACATCACTGTGAAGTATAGGCACCCATTCCTAGGTTGGATGATTTGTTATATGAACTCCATGGAGCATCTCTTTTCTCTAAGATTTATTTGAAGAATGGATACCACCAAATTAGGATGAGAGAAAGAGATGAGTGGAAAATAGCTTTCAAGACTAAATTTGGGCTTTATGAATGGTTCGTGATGCCCTTTGGTATAACTAATGCTCCAAGTACATTTATGAGATTGATGCATCATGTGCTTAGACACTTCATAGGAAAATTTGTTGTAGTTTATTTTGATGACATCCTTATCTATAGAAAATCACTTCAAGATCATGTGAGGAAAAAAGTTTTGAGTGTACTTAGAGAGCAACATTTATTTGCTAACTTAGAGAAATGTACATTTTGTGTAGATCATGTACTTTTTCTAGGTATTGTAATCAGTTCAAAAGGTGTTTAGGTGGATGAAGAAAAGGTGAAAGCTATTAAGAATTGGCCCACTTCTCAAAACATTAATGAGGTTAGGAGTTTTTATGGCCTTGCTAATTTCTATAGAAGGTTTGTTCCTAATTTTAGTACCATAGCAACACCTATGATTGATTTAGTTAAGAAAATGTAGGCTTTATATGGGAAACAATTTAAGAAGAAGCCTTCCAAACATTGAAAGTTAAGTTAACTCAAGCTCCAGTTCTTGTTTTACCAAACTTCCAAAAATCCTTTGAGTTGGAGTTTGATGCATCCAATGTGGGTATCAAAGTAGTCTTGCTTCAAGAGGGTCATCCCATAGCTTATTTTAGTGAGAAATTGAAGGGTGGCCATCTCAATTACTATACCTATGACAAAGAGCTTTATGCTCTTATTAGAGCCTTACAAACTTAGCGACATTACCTTATGCCTAAGGAGTTTATGATCCATAGTGATCATGTATCCCTCAAGTATTTGAAGGGGCAAGGTAAGCTTAATAAGAGGCATGCAAAATGGGTAGAATTCTTATAGCAATTTCCTTATGTCATAAAGCATAAGCAAAGGAAGACAAATGTGGTAGTTGATGCCCTCTCTAGGATATATACCCTTATCTCCTTGATGAATTCTACTTTGCTGGGTTTTAGTGGCATAAAGAAGTTGTATAAAGAGGATAGTGAGTTATCTAAGATCTTTGATTTATGTAAGGGAAAAGCCTATTTAAATTTGTTCAAGCAAGATGGATTCCTTTTCAAAGGAAAGAGATTATGTATACCCTAGAGTTCTTATAGGGATATGTTGATGAAGGAAGCCCATGAAGGAGGATTAATGTGTCATTTTGGGGGTAGAAAAGACTTTGAGTATCCTGCATGAACATTTCTTTTGGCCTAAAGATGAAGCATCAAGTAATCAACTTTTGTAAGAAGTGTGAAGTATGTTATAGAGCTAAGGCTAAGTTAATGCCTTATAGGTTGTGTCAATCCTTTCTTGTACCTTTTATTCCTTGGAAAAATCTTTCTATGGATTTTGTCCTTGGTTTACCTAGGACAAAGAAAGGTAGTGATTCAATTTTTGTGGTAGTGGACAAGTTCTCAAAGATGGCACATTTTATTCCTTGCCATAAGCATGATTATGCATGTCATGTAGCTAACTTATTTTTTAGAGAAGTTGTAAGATTACATGGTGTGCCTCAAACCATTGTCTCTAACAAAGATCCCAAACACTTCTGGAGGACATTATGGGGAAAGTTGGGAACTAGTTGTTATTATCCACATCTTGCCATCCCCAAACTGATGGACAAACAGAAGTGATTAATAGAACTTTAGGACAATTGTTGAGGTGTATGGTTCAAAATAACCTCAAAACTTGGGAGGAGTGTCTACCACACATTGAATTTTCTAATAATAGGGTAGTTAATGCAACTACTTCCTATTCACCCTTTGAAGTGGTTTATGGATTTAATCCTCTCACTCCTTTGGATTTTTTACCTCTTCCTGATGTGGAACACATATCTAATCCTGATGGCTTGTCTAGGGCAAAATTTGTGACAAAATTTCATAAGAAGGTGCAAAATCAAATTTAAAGAAAAATAGAATATTATGCAAAACAAGCCAATAAGGGGAAAAAGACAATGATCTTTCAACCTGGTGACTTGGTTTGGATTCATTTGAGAAAAGATAGATTTCCTTCTCAAAGAAAATCTAAACATCAAGCAAGAGTTGATGGTCCTTTTCAAGTGATAGAAAGGATCAATGATAATGCAAACAAAGTAGATTTACTTTATTCTTATGGAGTTTCTAACACTTCTAATGTTTCTAATTTGTATCCTTTTATTTTAAGTGATCTAGACCCAAATTTAGATTCAAGAATGAATCCTCTTGAAGAAAGAGGGGATGATATATGCCTATCTTCTTAAAGATGGAGACCAGAACTTGCAAGGTCCTCTAACAAGATCTATGAAGAAGAGACTTGAAGAAAATATTGGTCACTTTGTTTTTGGACATTGGTAGCTTTGGAACCATGTTTTAGGCCTTTGTATTTTGGACCATAGTAGTTATAATTACTTTGTGAGTGTATTATGGTTTTGGGCTTGTATTTTGGCCATTAAAATGTAAGAATTGGATGTGTATTGGCTTGTATGGGCCTAGTTGGGCTTCATCTCCTTGTTTTGGCCCAAACTGCCACATCCCTTGCTTTTTGGCTTAAGTTTAGTGTGCTTGGTTACCTATATAAGCACCAAGTCAACTATGAGTCAACAAATTTCATTTGAATGATAATTGAGATTTTTTTCTCCAATTGTGAGAGCTAGATTTCTCCCTAGAATTCTAGGGAATAAGTCATTTTTCCTTATCAAATCTAGATTGTTTTGTGGCGGATTTCTACCATTTCTTATCCTATTCTTAGGAATAGGTGGTGTAACATACAAACTTTTTGATAAAATTATAAATATAATTTTTTGAATTTATCTCTTTATCTATTCATAATTTAATTTAGATAAAATAGGATTTATAAATTTATTTCCTATGGAAGAGGATCCCATCCAGTAAATATTGTTTAGAGAATAAGAGGAAGAAAAAATGAAAGAGGAAAAAAAGAGAGATTTGAAAAGAAATTAGTTAATCAAAATTTAAAATTTAAGTAAACTTAAAAAAAATGGAAATTGGAAACTAATTTTCAAATAGAAAAATAATTTAATAAAATAAAAATAAGAGAAGAGAAAAATAAATTAGAACAAAATTAGAATATAATTTTCAAGAATCAAAATTAAATTTTTGGGAGTTAAATAAAAATAAATAAACATTTTTAGATAAAATAAATAAAATTATATTCAATAAAATAAATAATTATGAAAATAAAATTTGAATCAATAGAAGAAAATATAATCAAGTTTTTAAGATTTTTTAGAAAAATTTAGACATCAGAAATAAAATCATTAAAAATTTAAAATAGAAGAATAAAAAAAGATAAAACAAAAAATAAAAATAAAAAGAATGGAAGAAAAATGAAAAGGTGAAAAGGGAGGGGGTCAATAGGCTCGAACTCGCAACCCAGAGGAAGAGAGAATTGAGAGTGCGTTGCCAACTGAGATACCCACGAGGAATAGCTTTAAAACGCAATAGGATATAGAAGAGGTAAAGGCGCTTAGTTAAAAGAGAAAATAAAACGTGAATTGAGAAAAGGGTGTGAGACAGATTTGAAGGTAGGAGTGCGAGGTCGAAGAGAGTTGGGTTATGCAAGGATTTCCATTTGATTGTTAGGCCCATCGCTATTATTTTTATGAAATAAAAACTACTTAACCATTTCTAAAAACAAGTTACTGCCATTGAAGCAGCTTTGTCACCCTTGACCTTAAGCAGATTTCTATAACCTATATACTATGTTGTTCCTGCTCTACCACAACCTACAAACCACCTAATAAGGACTACCATACCCTATGGATGCTTAAACGTGAAGGAAGGAAAGGCAACAAGGTCTACAAAAGCCCATCAAATCAGAATCGAAGACGAAAAACAACAAACTCTAACCTTAGAATTCTCCTCATTCCTTTGTCCTCGTGACTTCCCACTAATCCATAAAGCTTTGAAATCATCCAAGGAACGAATTTGTCCAAGAAATTTGAAAAATAACTCAAAGAATCAAGTTTTAGCAATGTCGTCGGAGCTTCATCGAAAAACTTCTAAAAGGTAGGGGCTGTCTTTTCTTCAAATTTTAATTGTAGAATCATTCTAAATTGTCTTAATTTGAATTGTGGGAATTTTGACTCTCTAAAACACAATAATTTGCCAAGAATGAATCAAAATTTGAATGATTCAAATTATGAGAAATCAGAATTCAATAATCCATGTTTGTAGGATTTTGAGCCAATTTTTGGGTAGGATTAATTTGAGTAATGTTGTTCAATTGATTTTGTAAAGAATGGTTAACAAAACAGCAAAAGAAAATCAAGAATTTTGAAATTCAAATTACTGGTTTCGAACCAGTTTTTTGAGACAAAGGAGGAAGAAAAAGATGGAAAAAATACCATTTTGCCCTTTAGTAGATAAAATTACCAAAATACTCCTATTCTACTTTCCTTAAATTTCTCTACCAATTTTATTCATTTAAGCTTTAAAAATAAGCCTAGGAAATAGATTTACCTAAATGTATAAGTATAAAAGTAAATTTTCTCAAAAAAAAGATTGATTAAAATTAATTTATTTTCTAAAATTCTAAAAGTACCCCTAAGTAAGAAAAAATGAAATTTAACCTTGTTTTGGTCAATAAATTAGAGAGAAAATTGTAAGAACATGTTTAGAGATAAAATTAGGGTATTGTCACCACCTTAGAACTTAAAAATCCTTAAAAAATAAATTGTTATTTTCAAAATGACCAAAATACCCCTAGGATATAAAAATGAAAATTTTATCATCTTGGGTCATTCCAACCTCAAGAAAAATATTCTAAATCCCTTAGCACTATTAGATATATTGATACAATTTTATAAATTGAAAATATAAGGTAAAATCCTCAAAATGGCAAATTTGTACATAACGACCAAAATGCCCTTACCTTATAAAAACAAGTTTTTATTTTTTTTTATTCTCCTGAACTTAGAAAAAATAGTTTAAATATACTAGGAAACCATATAGTATATTTTTAATTGAATTGTGAGAAGAAATCCCTAAAAAAGTCATATTTTTACAAAATGACCAAAATGCCCCTATATTATAAAAACTAATTTTGACCATTGTATGAACATTCTGAACATAGGAGAAGTAGTTAAGGATACTAGGAACCTAAATAACACATTTTGAGTTGGAATGTAAAAAGAAATCCTTAAACAAACAAATTTTTACCAAATGACCAAAATACCCTCCTTAAGAAAATTCCTAAAAGATACCCCTTTTCAGTAAAATTTCAAAACTAAGACTAAGGAAACCCAAAACCTCCTATACTTACATATTTCCCATAAATTTAAAAATCAGGAAGAACTTGTGGAAAGAAAAGTGTAAAGTGACCACTTTGCCCCTACCTTGTTAGGTGGACCAAATATATGTTGTTGATTATTATGATATTTGATTATGCATTTAATTGTGTTGGATTGATTATATAAATGTCTCCATTCTAATTCTCCTTTATTCTAATTCTTCCCTTATTTTTATTTTATTTAAACGTCATAAAATTAAATTTTCTACTTGAAAATTAATTCATCTTTCCATCCTTCTATTTAAATTTTTTTGGACAAACTAAATCCTTTTAAATTTCTCTTTCCTTTCTCTTCTCACTTTCTCTATCTCTTATTTCCCAAAAAATATTTACTAGATAATTTTCTTTTTCATAGGAAATGAATTCCTAAATTCTATCTTTAACTAAGTTAAATTATGAGTAGATAAAGAGATAAATCTAAAAATTTAAATTTATATAATATTAAAAGTAGGATGTTACATTTTCAAAGATAATTTTTTACTTTTTAAAAGGAAGTTGTATACTTTTTCAAAGGCAATTGTATACTTTTTTAAAGGAAGTTGTAAACTTTTTCAAAGACAGTTGTATACTTTTTCAAAGGAAGTTATATAATTTTTTACAGATAGATGTATACTTTTTCTAAGGAAGTTGTATACTTTTTCAAAGACAATTGTGTACTTTTTTTAAGGAAGTTGTCTACTCTTTTAAAGGAATTTGTATATTTTCGTCTTTAATAATTTAACTAAGTAGCATTTAAGAGAAAATTATAAGTTGAAATCTTTTATTGAATAGAACATAAAATTTTAATTTTTTATTTATTAAACTAAAACTAGGAGAGTGAATAGAGAAATAAAAAGTTATCAAGGAAAAAGATGAGGAAAATAAAAGTAAGTAAAGATTATAGTTTTCGACAAGGATGGTTTTGCCCTTGCATTATTCTTTTTGATTAATCTTTAATAACATTCTAGACAGTAATTAGTTAAATAGGATAGAATAAGATATGAATAAATATGAGATGAGATAATGAAAGAAATAAATAATAGTAAGAGGTTACTAAAAAAGACCATTGTACCCTTTTCTTATTATCTTGAATTGTGATTTTGATATATTGTTTGGAATTTTGTTTAGTTTTGAATTGGATATTGCTATATTATATCTTGATGATTTATCTTCTCTATTAAAAGTAGAGAAATTGTATGTTCTTATAACTGTCTCAAAATTGACAGTCAAATATTACAAACAACTCTAAGGTAGAGGATGAACTGATAAATTACTGAGACAAAAATTGAATGAAACTTGGATTGGTTATGTGAAAGTGAGAATGAAATAAAGCTATTGTAAGACTATGTTGGTGAAATGTAAATTAGTACCAATAATGTTTGATGACTAGAGAAGAGGAGAGTAGAATGGGTTAGAATCTCTAATGTGTGAGAAATAAGAATGGAGACTGGTTGACCATAGACGGTACCTGAGGAATGTATGCAGGCTTTGGTAAGTCGTTGGGGGTAGATAAGGTTGCAAATTTTGAATTGCTCAGAGTGAAGAGAGTGTCACAAAACCGGCTTGGCGTCCTTGAGAAAGCAAAGCATTACCAAGATTCGGTTAAGAGTATCCTGGACCCAGTACTAGGCATGATATGTACTCTTGATTGTCAACCCAGAAAATGCAAACTTGGACTATTATTGACACACTCGTGTAACTCCTCCCAGAGTTAGTAGTATTGGAGGCTACCAAGAGCCCTAAAATGAGTAGAATCCTTAATTAGGCATGTCACGGTGAGATGAGAATCTACGATAGATAGAAATGATCTATATGTGTATGTGTTTACTTAAGGATAGATGACTCACTTCTACAACCCCCACATTTCATATACAGATGGTGACAAGTTCCAACCCCTATTCCACTTGATGATAATACCCTTAGAGAGTTAATGGATGCATGACATGACTAGTGGAGGTGATACATTCATGAGCTACATCATATTCGCTTTTAGACCTTTAAACATCGTTGTCCCATGGCAATTTCATCACATAGATATCCCAGTAGTCATATCCTAGACCCCACCATCTAGATACAAGAAGTTCCTTCAGATTTTCCTATAGTTGATCCATGCACTCAAACCCCTCCATGCTAAGACTCATTTATGGGTACAATTCCAACAAATGGCCAAGGCAAAGGAGAGGAATTCTCAGAAGAAGAAGATCCTTCGGAGTGTTTTGGCTAGGAATGTTTGGAGAAAAATAAATGTTTTGATTATCTTAATCAAACCTTTACTTTTGGGTGTAATGTACTAGTTAACTACTTTGAGAGAATGTAATATTTATAGTTTGACTCGATCATGTCATGTTGAGTAAAATTTTATAATGAATATCAAGTTACATGAATATGATGATGATAGTTATAATTATGTTTCTTTTCAAATTATAACCCCTAGCGAGTTAAGTTTTAAAACTTACTCGAAATAAAATAATTGTAATAATTTTCTTGAATTAAAATAGATAAAAAGAGGCGTTACAGGAGACTTTGTATTAAACCCTAAAACATTTGAATATGCATAATGTCCTTGCTATAATTAGTTTCATTATCTGTCAGAAACAATAAAATATTTCAATAATAAAAATACCAACATATTGATTTTACTATTTTTTATTATTCATTGTACTTATTTGCAAAATTTAAGCACAGAAATAATACTTGCGTTGTTTGATTTTCATATTTTTAAATCCTAATTTATGTATTAGTTGTTTGCAACTTATTACATTTGAATATTCAAACTTTAGAAAATTATGCTCGACGATCATTTGTTATTTATATTGCGAATGTAAAAAAGTATCGTACATCTTTAAGTCACATTTCATGTTTCTAGAATTTTGATAATATCATCAAGTTAATTTTCAATAATAAGTTTTATTTTTTTTATTCTTTTTATCCACAAATTTATAATACCATTTTAGATTTGATATTATTATCAAATTACTATTGTAATATTTGAATATGTTATAACTATATTAGTATTATATTATAATAAAAGAAAATTATAGATTGATTTCAATTTTAATGAATCAACTAATCATAATAATTTATACAACAACGTCGATGTCTTCAAGTTTAATTGTTGCCCTAACTAGAAAATCCAACTGCATGTTATTTACATTCTCATTACATTTTAAATCTTAAACTGTAATGCCAATGAAACTAATTTGTACAAAATCCTAAAACGCTATCCACGAATTCTCCTCATCTGTCAAGGATGTGATTTTTATCTTGTAAATTTTAAAAAATGCATTACATCTTGAAATCATATTTCAAGTGTTGATAATATTATAATATCATATTGTTAGTATTCAGTAATATGGGTGAGTTTTTTTGTTGATTTTATCTTCATTTACATAATATCATTTTAGATTATATATTACTTATTAAATTGTTATAGTAATCTTATATCATATTACGCTTATATATGTATTCTATTTTAATTAAATAAATATGTTTATTCATTTAACATATAATAAATCTAAGGTCATGAATTTTTTTCTATAAAATTTTAATTTTCACACATTATATAACAATAATGATGTATTAAAACTGCAATTAATGCTAACAAGAAAATCACATTAAATAACATTCATAAAACCTATACTTTTTATACATAAAATCCTAATACATTTGGAAGTTATTTGTACATAACCCTAAACCCGTACAAAAAATCTACAACAAATTTCATTTTTTGTGGGGACTTTGTATTAAATCCTAAAGCATTTGAATACACATGATGTCCTTGCCAAAATTAGTTTCATTTTCTTTCATAATCAATAAACGAATTCAATAATAAAAATACCAATGTATTCATTTTACTATTTTTTATTGTTCATTGTACTTATTCATAACTTTTAAGTACAAAAATAATACTTGCGTTGTTTGATTTTCATTTTGTTTAAATCCTAATTTATGTATTTGTTGTTTGCAACTTATTACATTTGAATATTCAAACTGTAGAAAATCATGCTAACAATCATTTGTTATTTATATTGTGATCGTAAAAAATTTTCGTACATCTTTAAGTCCCATTTCATGTTTTTAGAATTTTTATAATATCTTCAAGTTAATTTTCAATAATAAGTTTTAATTATTTTATTCTTTTTATCTACAAATTTATTATACCATTTTAGATTTGATATTAGTATCAAATTACAATTGTGATATTTGAACATGTTTTAGCTATATTAGTGTTATATTATAACAAAAGAAAATCATAAATTGATTTGAATTTTAATAAATCTACTAATCATATTAATTTATAAAATAATGTCGATGTCTTTAAGTTTAATTGTTGGCCTTACTAGAAAATCCAACTGCATGTCATTTATATTCTCATTATTTTTTAAATCCTAAATTGTAATGTTAATAAAACTAATTTATACAAAATCCTAAAACGTTGTCCATGAATTCGCATCATCTGTCAGGTTATGTGATTTCTAACTTGTAAGTTTTAGAAAATGAATTACATCTTGAAGTCATATTTCAAATGTTGCTAAGTATTATAATATCATATTGTTAGTATTCACTATTATGTGTGAGCTTTTTATGTTGATTTTAACTTCATTTAGATAATATCATTTTCGATTGTATATTATTTATCAAATCATTATAGTAATCTTCTAACATATTATGATTATATCTGTATTCTATTCTAAATAAATAAATATGTTTATTTATTTAACATAGAATAAATCTACGGTCATGAATTTTTTCTATAAAATTTTAATTTTCACACATTATATAACAATAATGATGTATTAAAACATAAATTAATGCTAACAAGAAAATCACATTAAATGACTTTCATACAACCTATATTTTTTTTAAACCTAAAATCCTAGTGCATTTGAAAGTAATTTGTACGTAATCCTAAAACCATAAAAAAAAATCTATAACAACTGTCGTCTTTTGTGGGGACTTTGTCTTAAACCCTAAAACATTTCAATACACATAATGTTCTTGCCAAAATTAGTTTCATTTTCTTTCATAATCAATAAACTAATTCAATAATAAAAATACCAACATATTGATTTTACTATTTTTTATTGTTCATTGTACTTATTCTCAACTTTTAAGCACAAAAATAATACTTGCGTTGTTTGATTTTCATTATGTTTAAATCCTAATTTATGTATTAGTTGTTTGCAAGTTATTACATTTGAATATTCAAACTGTAGAAAATCATGCTAACGATCATTTGTTATTTATATTGCGAACGTAAAAAACTTTGGTACATCTTTAAGTCTCATTTCATGTTTTTAGAATTTTTATAATATTGTCAAGTTAATTTTCAATCATAAGTTTTAATTTTTTTTATTCTCTTTATCTACAAATTTATTATACCATTTTAGATTTGATATTAGTATCAAATTACTATTGTGATATTTGAACATGTTTTAACTATATTAGTGTTGTATTATAGTAAAATAAAATTATAAATTTATTTGAATTTTAATAAATCTACTAATGATAATAATTTATACAATAATGTCGATGTCTTCCAATTTAATTGTTGCCCTAACTAGAAAATCCAACTGCATATGATTTATATTCTCATTATTTTTTAAATCCTAAACTTACATGAAAATTTACATTAGTACACATAAAAAATCTTACTATGTATACATTATAGAAACTAAAACTTCTTTTCTTTATCCAAAGTTCTCAGAAGGATCTTCTTATTTAAAGGACTCTTCCCTCGTGAATGTTCTATTGTTAGTAGGGGAGGAGGTAGAAGTTTGACTAAGATTGTTTTGTTGTCTCCTTCATGAGTGTGATGGAAATTTAGGAGGGGAACCTGAGAGGCTAGCGGGTACGATTTAAGTTAATATTATGGGGAAGTCTATTTGGCTGAGGGTAGATGTTGAAATGTCATTAACAGGAAAGAAAGTGAATCCAACATAATTGGTATAAGTATCCAACTGGTATAGGGGTCTCGTGTCCACCGTTCTAAAAGAGGTATGATAGATAGGTGAAACAAGGGATGAAATTTGTCAGTCATCTTTTCCTAAAAAATATAGGATTTGTAGGAGTGAGTCACATGTTCTCCATCAAATACAAACAATGGTGTACCTGTAATCATTTACTCTCAACTCAACGTTACGTATCCTATATTATTAATAGCATATTAGGGTACTTTGCTGCCTCTAACTACTAACTCTTGAGGACTTATGCGATATGTATTTTTCAGTTTGTGATTTGTAATTTGAGTCAAGATCGGGAGTACATATTCTGATATGGTAAAAGGCTAAAATACCCTCTATTGATCTTGGTAATGCTTTATGATGTCGGGGTTGCTAAGCTGGCTTATTGTGAACCCATTTTCTAGAGCAACCCACAAACTTGGCACTTTTACACCCCCAAGGACTTCCACAGCTTGCATGCATTCCTCATATACCTTTTGTAGTCAACCCATTACATTTCTCCAATCTTGTATCTCATACAATTTATGATTAATTGCAACCTTTTGCCTTCTTCTCGATTAAGTCTCAAGGTATAAGATCCCAAAACACATCCACTAATGTGAAATCTTGTCCCATGTCATTCATTCATTCATAATAACATCAATTGGCCAATTTAATTCATCATCTTGACTCTTTCTAGCCAAATATCATAATGCGAGAGGGATCTTTATGTTGTTGAGACTTATCGAACTCTTGATCATTCATTGTCTACTAATCTAGGGTTTTTATCTAATGTGAATTTTTTCTACCAATCAAATC